>UCOK01019818.1:61743-165373 GCA_900474325.1 Synergus umbraculus
GTTTTGCGCGGTCAGTACTTGGATGGGTGACCGCCCCAGTATATATCAGTGCTCTCAAACGGGGCAACCTGCGCGCATGGCTTTGGCTTAAAATTTTGACCAATGGTAGAATATCTCTAGCGGTAAACCAAAGCCATGTACGCAGGTTGCCCCATTTGAGAGCACTGATATATATATATGTATCCTGAGCTGATTTATACATTATGTCTATGTCCATAGGGTGCATCACCTGTCTGATGATTGTTGGTGATTGTCGTTATTATTACTAAAAAACACTATCAAAATCTGTCTTTAGAAACATGAATGCGCCACCGACATTCGAATCCTTCCTCTTATACGAGGGAGAGAAAAAGTAAGTTCGCAATTATTTTATTTTTTAATTTAAAATTTATATTGGCAGGTATACAATACAGACTTTCGACGAAAGCTAACCTATACACATATTTTTTTTTAAGAATAATCAAGGAACAAGATACGAAGGTGCCAAATGCGGCTATATTTACAATTAATAAAGAGGATCACACTCTTGGAAACATGATCCGAAAGTAAGTATCTTTTATTTCCTAAGGTTTTACAAATATTTTCTAATGTCAGTCAAGTCTTCATACTTTTTATTTGACTCAATAAGAGTATTACAATTATACATGTTTTCATTTTGTATTTAATACTCTTAATAATAAAACGAATGCTAACAGTATAGCTAAAATTTCAAAACTATTTATGGTTTAGCCAACTTTTGAAAGATCCTCAAGTGTTGTTTGCCGGATATAAAGTACCTCATCCCTTGGAGCACAAATTCGTTATCAGGATACAGACAACTTCTGATTATACACCTCATGACGCATTTATGCACGCAATCACTGATTTAATTGCAGAGCTATCACTCTTCGAAGAACGCTTTAAAGTACGTAATATGCACCTATTTGCTTTTTATTTATTATAGATATTAATCATGAAAGTAAATTATTAAAGAATTGCATTGTTTCAGGAGGCGATAAAGGAAAAGAAAGAAGGATTAGATTAAACTCTACATAAAATAATGATTAATTTTCTCAACCTATTATATTAATTTCTTATTCATAATAGAACTATTAAAATACCACCAGAATTAGTACATTCAAATGTAAAGTAAGTCTCTATATATAATAAAGATAATTTTTTGCTAGTTATACGTATTTTATTAAAGGAATCAAGTCACAGCTTGAAGAAATCTTTATTGAAAGTACTCAACAATAGTATACTAAAACTAATTCATCTCTAAAAGCGCTAAACGACGCACAGGATAAATAATAAATATTGAATACCGGCAAAACCGTAAAATATTTACATAATTACATTGTGCAATAGTGAGTATGTAGTAATATTATCTATATTCCTTAAAATATGTAGAAATATTTTCACAATTTATTACTTTGACCATACAATCAAATACTTTAAATTTTATTAACCAACAATTAGACAATTACAGTTCCAACTATAATCTTTCCTAAATTTCTATTGTACATCACTTGAAGTTAATAGTACATATGTGCTTTCTCTAATCAGAACATTGAATGTATAATATTAAAAGCTATGTTTACGAACCCTATCTTAAAAACATCGTAGAGCCACTGATTTATTTATGAGTTAATAATAAAATTATCGGATTTAAATCCTATCTAGGAAGACGACGAACATTACGGCACAAATAGTTATGCGTAAAAAAATATACTCTGAAAATTCAACAATTTTCTTTTAACTCCTCCTTTTGGCAAGTGTAATAGAGTACGTGTAAAAGACGTCAGGAAGATTAGAATGTTTCGGCATCATCGCATGATTGGGTATCATGTCCAAAAACTAAAAAAAAATTTACATTAATTCTTAAGGGGGAATGATACATTTTAATTTTCTAACATCAAGAAAGTTAAAACTCACCTTCGCAATTGTCGCAATATGGTCTCTCCACTCGGGCTTTCTTTTCGGGTCTAGAAATTTTTGTCTCTGGTTCAAAGTCTTGTGATTGACGTGGACAATCCTCGGTTTCATGTAAGTCAAACTGGTCACAAATGTCGCAGAACATTCGAGGAGGAGCATGTCTCTTGTCTAATGTACTTCTACAAAAAAATAATATTTTACATTTAAATCTTCTAAAAGCTTTATGTAATATTTAAATATCTAAAAATTAAAAAGTTACCGATTATAGTCGTCAGCTTCTTGGATCGGCATTCCCATTTCCAAAACTTCAATTTTACATAATAAAGTTTCATTCTTCCGCTGCATATCTACTATGACAGAGTTCAAGAAGTCTATTTGACCTTTGACCATTTCATTCTCTTCCAAAAGCTTTTTGTAGTCAGATTCTGGACTCACTGAATAAAATGATAAATATTAGTGCCTGTATTCTTTTGAACAGAGATTAATATAATCCCTCTAAAATATTACTTACTTATATTCTCTTTTTCGTCACCTCCTGCAGCCTGAATCGAAAGAGTATTCGCATTCATTTCCATCTGCAACTCATACAAAGATTATTTTAATAATTAAATTATTTTGCTGCCAATTAATTAAATATTCAATTATTTAAATACTCACGTTGCCCTTATTTTTCGCGTTTTCATTCATCAGTTGCAAACTATCTATTTTAGTGGATTTGTCCATTAGCTGCTTATTTTCTTGTTCTCTGTAATCAAATAATTTGTTCATGTTACATATATAAAACAACTCTAATTTTTAATATTTATATACTTTAAAAACATAAGATTTTACTCACAAACGATTTCGAGATTCCTTCAGCTGCGAGCATTCTTGACTTATCAGGTTTATCTTTTCCATTAGATTCTGCGCATTTTTCTCTGCTTCTTTCTCCTTGTTTTTCATCGTATTTGACAACACTTCCAATTTTCCCTCCGTTTCCTTTAGCAGCGTTTCGAGATTACCTTTCGCCGTTTGTAAATTTTTATTCTCTTTCCTTACATCTTCTATTTCACTCTGCTTTGTCTTAATCTCCTGATTTTTCAAATCCTGATCTAATTTTGACTTCTGTGTTTGTGATTCTTCCAGGGAAGTAAGTTTAATTTTCAGATCATTAACAAGCGTTTCCTTTACGTTCAACTCATTCTTTTGCTTTTCTACTATTTCATTGAGAAGCTTCATATTCTCTTGCAATTCATTATTTAGTCGAATATGTACTTCCACCTCCGAAGAACTGTTTTTAATTTTCGATTCTAAAGCAGTAATTGAATTGTTAGAAGACTCCTCGGATTTTTTCAGCTGAGCAATTGTACTCTCCAGTTCCTTTACGAGATCGTTCTTCGCTTCCAGCTCCCCTTGAGTATTTTTTAATTTCTCATCTATCATTTTTTGAGTCTCCTTTAGTGAAGAAATTTCCTTTATTGTTTCTTGTCCTTTCAAACTCAAATTTTGCTGCAAACCCGAAAGTTCCTGTTCCTTCAATTCTTTTTCTTCTTTTAAAATTCCTAAAGCCTTATTTAACTTCAAAATTTCCGCAGATAACTGATTTCTTGATTCATTTTCTGCAGCCTTCAACTCACTAAGCTTTTTTTCCAGTTGATCTTTAAGAGTTTCAGCATTTACTAATTGTTTCTTTACGTTCGAAAGTTCCAGTGCAGTTTCTGAAGCGGTGTTGGAATAGGTCGACTTCAACTCAGTAATAGTTTCAGAATATTTCGAATTAGCTGCACTGAGTGATGCATTTATCTCGTCTTTTTCTTTCTGCAACTCTGTAATCTTATTATCCAACTGATTGATTTTAGTCTGCTTTACTTCAATTTCTTCTTCAATACGAGACCGAGAATTTCTTTCCAGATCCAGTTTCTCATTTAATTCTTTGATAGCCTGTTCCTTTTCATTCTTTTCTGTTTCTAGATCTTCATTGATGGATTTCAAAGCACATAATGTCTCTTCAGAAGCTACAAGTTTTTCCCGTACCAGAGAAGCGGCTATTTCAAGTTCCATCTTTTCTTCTTTCTTCTGTTTGTCTAAGATTTCAAGTTTATCTTTCAGTTCAGAGGCTTCTTGTGTGGTTTTTTTTAAAGTATCCTCTAATTCATTCAGATTAGTAGTCTTCAGTGTTAATTCTTTTTCGACTTCTTCATTTTTCTTAATTATTTCAAAGTATTCTGCTTCCCTTTTTTTGAACTCAACAAGTTCACCTGAGAGAGAATTCAGTTCGTTCTTTCCAACTTCCATTTGAGTTTTCATATTCTGGTTTTCAGATTGCAGTTGTTCGATAAGTGCATTCATTTTAACTAGATTCTGATCTAGGCTTTGTAATTTCGCTTCTGTTGTACATAATAACTTTTCTAAATTGAATACTTTTTCTCGTGATTCATCTAGCTCTTTTTCTTTACTTCGAAGATCCTCATTATATTTTGCGAGCTGATCCGAAGAGTCTGCCGATGTACTTATTACGTTAGATATTTCTTCTTCCTGTTAGGAATATTTTGGAAAATTAACGTAATTAATAAATTATTTAAGAACATTTTTTTAAAATTGCTTTTCAGCTTACCAATTTCTTCTTTTGCATCGTGAGTTGACTAATTTTTTCTTCGTCCCTTGTGAGCTTTTGGTTCAAATCTTGCAAATTAGTTTCGTATATTCCCAGCTCACTCTCAAGATTAGCTTTAGTTTTTTCGGACAATGTGAGGGCATCCTGTAGTTCTATATAATTAAAAAAATAAATAGCAATTATAACGCATAGATATCGATTTAGATACAGATATTTAAATTAAATAGACAAGAGAAATACCTGAAGTTTTTTCTAAAAGGTTTTTAATCTCTTCGTCTTTATTTGCTATTATACTCTTGAGATCGGTAAGTTCTTTCTCGAGATTAGTAAGTCTTAACTTCTTCTGAGTATCATTATCACTCATATCTTGAATATATTTACACTTATCATCAATTTGTCCCTGAAGATTACTTCTTACTTCTTCTATTTCAACAGCTTTTGCACCTCGAAGTTCCGCTAATTCAGTCTCTTTTGCTTTCAAGTCTTCGTCTAATTTATGTAATTGTAACGTGCTGTTTTCTAATTGAGCAGATAATTTGGCCACTTTTTGTTCCTACAATGAAAGAAAATGAATGAATTGATTAAAAAAAATTGAGAAGATGGAATTTCGAGAATATTTTGAAACAAGGAAATAAAAAGTTACCAATTCAAGCTTCTCTTGAATAATTTTGCTGTTGGTCTCTTCCGATTTCGATTGAAGCTCTTGCATTTTAATATTAAGCGTATTATTGTTTTCCTCAGTTACTTTCAATTTGGTGTTGAGTTCTGGAAAATTCAAGATAAATACGCTAATATTAAGCAGGAAAGAAATTTCAAAAATCATCCTAAAATAAAAAGAGCAACTCTTAATTTGAAACTGACCTTCAACGTGGGTTGAAAGTCTCTTAATTTCTTCATCAGCACTCTTGTGCGCATTTTGTAAAGCATTCAGATCACTAATCAATTTATTCGTCTCAGTAATTTTTTGTTCCAGTTGAGAAGATATTCTTTGGACTTGGTTTTCTTTTTCAGTTAACTGCTCTTTAAAAGAAGCCGATAATTGATTGATATGTTTAATATTCTCATCTTTAAGCTGTTCTAAAGCAACTTTCTGTGACCCCAATTGTTTTTCTAATTCGGAAGTTAATTCATCGGCTTTCGAAGAAATAACATTTTCTTTCTCCTCAAGTACTTTCTGATAATTTGTAATTAAATCTTCTTTTTCTTTGGCATTCTGGTTAGTGATAGATTCGATTATTCCTTTCAGTCGTTGTATTTCATTATTCAAAGCTTCTGCATTAAGAGCAAATTCTTTTTCCATTTTATCAATTATTTCACACTTTTCTTGCAGCATCCGTTTTGCTTCCTCTGCAACTTTTTGCCACGATGTTTCCGATTCCTTTCGAGAAGTACTTTCTTGCTCTTTCTGATTTAACTGTTTTTTGAGATTGTTCATTTCTTCAACGTAACGTTGCACTACAACGTCTTTTTCTTCAATTTGTTTCTCGAACTTAGTTCTTTCCTCTTCTAAGTTTTTAGTGCGTTCTAGTAAGTCTGAGATAGCAAATATTTAAAGATTAGGTATTACATTAAATTGTAAATTATAATTTTATTATTAAAAACAAACCTTGAGCTTCTTTTTTCTCTTGAATAGTTTGAAGTTCAACACGAAGTCGAGCCAACTCTTCTTCTGCTTCAAATAATTTTGTACTTTCTTTTTCCAGTAGAACAATCCGCTCCCTCTCTTCTGAAAGTTGTTTCTCAAGATCCTTGATTTTATTTTCATTCATTGTATTTATCACCTATCAAAAAATTGGTTTCTTTATTTTATAAAAATAATCCATGAAATGAATTTCCGAAAAGAAATCACAAACTTAAAGGAAAATAAATAAGTCTAGCCTAATATAGAATTCCATATATATTTCAACATAGATAAACAACCATTCGACAACTTAAACATTTGAAATAAATACTTGCAATGAAACATCAAAATAAATATAAACTACTTGACTATATTCGTATTAACAATATTTATAAATGGTACTCTTTTCCATAAAATAATACCTTAACTTTAGAACTTAATCACAATTTTGTTAGTAATGCATTTTTTGTACCTTAATACTTTTGTTAATTTATCAACTACCATACTTTGTGCAACAATTTTTAATGATAGAAAGCAAATTATCCGCAACCAATTATATTAATCGCAAATCATTTTTAACATTATTAATTAAAAGCTTTGTACTAATTTGACTGTACAAATTTTTGTTAACGCATGGTGTAGTTTGAATTTCTTCAAATACATTCGAGATTGAAATAAATTAATAACGAAAGCAATCAAATGAAGCAATGCTAGGTAGCTTTTGATAGTAGTGAGGAGGCAAGCTAAGAGAAAAAACTAGCATGATGATAATACAAGTAGAGCAGAAATACAGCATCAACACCTCGTCGGAACCAAAAGACTTCCTTCGGATACTCACACTTTGTTCACTTTTCTGTTTCTGAAAACATCAAGTTTGCTTCGTTAGTTGTGCGTACTTGCGAAATAATTTCCTTTACATGTTAGTAAAATTTCAAGGTGACGATTATAATAAAATTCAGTTTTCAGTAAAAGTTTTGAAAAATTTGCGGTTCAAATCGATACCCTGAATTTGCTTCTATTCATAAAATTGTACTTTCAGTTAAACTTTTACTTGATTTTATTTAGTTTAAAACTTTAAATTAATTTAAAGATAACATTATTGGACCATGTTACCAAAAGTATTTTTTATCAACAGAAACAAATGATTAAACTATAATTTATGCTTAAACTTCTAATATATTTGTGCAAGAATCGCAATTGTCTACTCTAATGATGAAAGTAAAATAATATTTTACATTTCTACCACCACCAATGAAATAAATTCTATTTGGAGAGACGACAGAAAAGTGAAGTAAAAAGAATTAGAACCTTCTCTTTATACACGAAGCTTTTATTCAAATATTCTACACTAAAAAGATCTGCGAAAATTAACTTAGTGGCTCTTCTGGGATAAACAAAATAAATATTCAACTTATATTTCAATCTCCTTTGCTTCCTAATAAGTACTTAAAAATACATTTTAAGGAAAAATAGTATTAATATTCCGAAAATATTTAAATTGAGAAGGTTTTACCTGAATGTCATCCTTGTAAACTGACTCTTCTTCAAAACGGAAAAGAAGATCTTCGCACTTTCTTTTCTCGTCTTCCAATTGCATTCCGAGTGCTTTTTTTTCCTCAAGCAAGGTGATAAGTGCATTTTCCGATTCTTGTACAGTTTTTTCCACATCTTGGCGAAACTAAATTGAAAATGTGAATTATATATATTTTTTATTATGAAATATAATTAGATAACCAGTTATAAGTCATTGGCAAAATAGAATGATAATATGTAATATTGTACCTTATCATATTCTTTTTTCAGGGTTATTGCAGACTGTTCTGCTTGATCTGCCTGACTAGCAGCTTTTGTAACTCTTTCTCGTTCCAAATTTCTCTCTTTCCGAAGAGCCTCAATTTCCTGCTGCTTATCTTTTAACATGTCCTGAAATTATTATGCATTTAAATGAAATTGCTATATTTTTATCAACTATAGAATAACATATATCGAGGAGGAAAGTTACAGGATCGCAAAAGGTGTTCAATACAAATACAAAGTTACTAACATTTTGTAAAAGATATAATAATGTCTATACGTCAGATTTGGGCGATTTTTGCTTTCAAGAATCGCAGAAACTTGAGAACTGATTAACGCTTTAATTAATAATTATTTTTTTTAATACTAACTGACCTATTCTATTTTTTCATTTAAAAGAGTAACTTTATGATTCAAGTATTAATTAATTAAAAGTTATGATAATTTACCCTTGCAATTAATAATATAAGAAATTATAAGAGCCTTTTCAAAATACTCTTTGAAATTGTTCTTAAAATCGGTATTTTAAAATATAAAATAAAGAGCATTGAAAGGGTTCAAATAAATAAAGAAATTTATTGTAGTTTAATACAATTTTGGCGTTTATTTATTATTATTTGGGTGGTAATTTATTCATTGCATTTGTGGTGCCATCTTAGAATTTAATCCTTGGATATAAAATATACGTAATTACGATAGGAAATAAAAATATTACTCATTTTTCAATAAATTAATAAAAAAAATAATTTACTTGTGAGTTTTTATAATTAGGTGTTTGATCATTTTTATTATAAATATATTGTTTCGAAAGTCTTTTAATCGTTTTTTATATTAATTTATTAAATATATTAATATTATACAATATTTTTAATTTTATCGCAATTACTTTCGTTTCTCAATGAAATAAGGTGTAAAATAAATAATTAATAAAAAGTTTACAAATACAACGAATCTAATATTCGACATTAAAATGAGGGGAAAGGAAAAAATTACATATTTTTATTGAATTTCATATCTCGTTTCCCAATTTTTTCAAGCATATTTTATTACACATTTTACTGTAAAAAATTAAAACAAATTGCCTCTAAGATTGTTAAACATTGACTAACACCTCGCAATGTTAAGAACTCAGTTTATGAGATTCAAGTGGGAGGGTGGATACGTATACGACTTTATTTACATCACATACATAAAACATAACATTTTTTCAACAAACTACATAAAAACATAAAATTATTCCATTAAATAAGCAATAATGAAAATTATCCTATTTCATTCATAATTAGTATAATACTTTTAACAGATTTTTGGTCATGTAATAAATGCTCGCCAATAAATGCCCGGTATTAATACAATTTATTAAACATTCCCTAACGCTTTAATGTTATTATTTGTTTAGGTACTCAATCACAATTTTTAATTCGAGTATAGCTACTAAGTTAATAGTTAATCATATTCATAAATACAGTCAATATTTACTTTCCCTTACCAGCTCTCGTAAATATCTAAATACAATGCCCATCGACGTAAAAACATTATTCAAATTTTACTTTATTATTCCAGAAAGAAAACAGTACTTCGAAGTAGAGACTAGATCTACACTCTTTCAAATTTGACTTAATTTTTTGATATACATATCTACATATAATATACATTTTAAACTTAAAGCTGCTCAACTATTAAAGCTGCCAATTTAAGATTGAACGATTTCAATTTCAATTTTAACTTCTATCCTTTCCTTCAGAATTAAAATTAAAATTGTCTTATTCTAGTCTCTGCTTCAAGTCAATATAAGCTACCTTGACAAGAAGTTTGGTTTGAGATAAACCAAATCATGATCTCACCTGCAGGGATCTTCGAGCAGGAGTTGAGGTGAGCATAGATGTCCTCTGGAATGTCAGACGTATACAAAAAACGGTGTATCATGCAATTAAATTAAAAAGACAATCTACCAATCGAGCAATACTTGCATGCAAACCTCCAAACACAGTTTCTCAACTTGGAACAAACTTAACATACTTGACACTAACAATAAAATAAAATCAGAAAATCTCAAACATGAGACCCTTAGACTCAAATCTGCACTCTCCTTAATAGATTCTTCTTTTTTGTACTTTGAAAGCGGTTGTACTATTCTGCATTAAATCTACTCTATCAGTACTCAAACGGTACGAATCTACCTTATACTCCATCCTCGTGTCATCCTTAAAGATTAGAGACTTTACAAGACAACATCAAAAGATCTAGTACATATTATAACAAGTGCGTGCAAACGTAGTAGTAGGAAAAGGTTCGAGGCTCGGACTGAATTTTTTTACTCTGGATCGACAAATCTTACCCTGGATGTGGAGGTGACACTTCTTCCGGCAACACTCGCAGCTGTGCTGGCTATACTGGAGACAGAGACAAGGGACTCTCGTGAACCCATCTTTTTTAAAGATGAGTTCAACGCGGCCCCTGTGGGCCTGTGCACCACGCACATTGATCTCTTGTTTGACGGCGATCGACTTACTTTGTGTACGGGTGCGAAAAGACCGTGTTTAGGACGGCATTCAAAATACCTAGTAAATAGCGTTATGGTTAGTACCGATTGTATCAATTTAGACTTATCTACCTCAAAATTCAAATCTACCTACGTCAGCACATCCGAACAAAGCACTAACTCTTTGAACAGCAGACTTTTTCCTCTTTGAATACACATAATATATACTTTTAATTTCGGACTAGAAAAAATGTGTCGCATATTACTTTAAAAGGCCCCAAAGAGTTACTGCTTTATCGTTTGGACACGTCGATCTTGAGACCATGAACTCAAAGCTTTTTCTGTTATCATTTTTAGATTAGGGTGGATCTTATAGATTAAATCTTGAGGATCATGGTATCAATACTAATGAATTTGAAATAGAGCAAGTCACTACGGACGACAAAAAGGTCGAGATGAAAAGAGAAAACCACAAAACCTCGTTTCGTTAACGGATCCATCGTTCTTTCCTTGGGGATCATCCAGTTCAATGCCGCACCATTCTCCAGGTGCAAACTCAGTAGTGCCCAGATACCTAAGAACTCCTGTTTTACTTCCTTGGCTAGAGGAAACTATTACTCGCTCCCCTATCCGGAGTTCTTTGTGAGATACCGACGAAAGGCTTGTGGTCGACGTGTCTGCGCGAGGACAATAGTTTAGTGTTATGTGTCTTCACTGAGAAAAATGTATACAATGCAAGACATACAGAAGTTACAAACAACAAAAATACTGTTAGTTTACTCTAACATAAAAACTGTTGGCAAACTTATTAAATTATTTTAGCCCATTAGGTAAACTAAAAACCCTTTTTCTCAGCATGAATTAGTCAACAGTCAAAATATCAAATATGTGTCGGATGTAAATGGTGTCTGTGAACTAATTCTAGATTTGCCCAAAGAGTGCGAAATTCCAACTACAAGTCAACTCTATGAAAAATAATTTTACAAAGCGAATGACTCCTACATCAACTTTATATTTAGTACAAAAACACAATTTTTTATTGTACTGTTTATTAACTAATTTATCATCAGTCATCGTTAATTTCCTAACGAAGAGTAACACTACTTAACAAACTACGTTCGAATCTTTCTTTCATCTCTAGAAACTATAGAAGTCAGCTAGAAAGCATTCTAAAAGACTTTCTAAAAACCAAGATTCGAACGCAAGTTTTTTTTATCTACATCTAAAACAAAAGCTTCATTATTTTACTTTACTCTACGGTTAATGTGAGATTACTTAATGCATCCTTTCAAGGGTCATGGTTATTGAATTGTACAAAAGTTGATGCAGGTAAAGGTGAATTGGAGAATCTACAACCTAGAGACTAAACTACACTTGGATAACATAAATAAGAGAAAATTAAGTACAGAAAAAAGTAGGCATCAAGTGACAGATCTTGGTGATAACACTAAATTTTAAAGGCATGCTCTTCCTCTATACACGATTTGAACTGTACTTGGTTCGGGTCTTACTTAGCGAGGGAGACATGGATTTGTTGAGGGAGCACCTTGTGCTTTCAGTTGGTGAAGTCGACGTCATATTAGCTACATCTGCCAAAGGCTGTCTGGTGAGTCTGGAAAGACGTGAAAAAATTCCACGTTTAGGCTCACATTGGAAGTAACGACAACCAGCGACTGAACCATCATTTTTCCCTAAAATAAAAGTTTAATTAGATCATTTTACATGAGGGAAAACTGTGAAGTGTGTAGTAGTTAATTTTGGGTAAACTCACCAATTGGCTCATCGAGCACAATTCCAGCCCAATCCCCTGGAGCAAATTGGGTTTCGCCAATGTAAGCAATTTGGCCAGGTTTGGTACCTCCGACCCAAACTCGATCACCTATTATAAAGCTGTCTGTGTCTTCCGTCAGAACCACGCTATTATCTGTTCAGGATTTAAAAAACATGTCATATTCTTTCACTTATCTTGAATCTTTCAAAATGATCGTATACTCGACCCTTTACAACTTTATATTTAATGTTATTTTACTTTTTTCCACTTTATCTCCAGTAGAGAGTTAAATTGTAGATTAATTGCAAATTAGAAATATTGAATTTTAAATTTCTGACCTATTTTATGCCATTTTATCTTTAAAAGTCTAAATACAGCCTTGATGAGATTAAAGGCATGCACAGACGACTATAAACAAGGAAACTTTCACGAAACAAACAAATCAATAATAACTTGTAATGTGTTGCTCTAAATAAATTTTTCGCCACACTTGAACGTTGATGAACGACAAAAACAATCGTAAAAGCAACACAAAAACCTACCTGATCCTCGTCTCAAACCCGCCTCACTCAATCGGCGGCCGTGAGTTTCCCAAAGATGCTCCATCAAATCTGAAGTATCATGCAACACAATGCAAATCAAACTAAAAGCAATGCAAGCACATTCAACATATCTAGAACTAAACATATATAGGCCTAAATAAAATATTGGCTTACTCAGAAAAACATCTTCACAAAATACAATTGTTAGAATTCTAAAGTCTTAAGATGATTTACAGTTCGGTTTCTAATCTACTTCTTCAAAGCTATTGCAATATAATAAATAATAATATAATAAATAAATGGAAACCAATAGTATAAATGAATTTTGACTTCTTGAAAAGTCCTTGATATCTCTACTGAATAGGCACATCATATTTCAGGGTAGGGCATCTATTATTTATTGATGCACGCTTTACATCTCATAAGCGGAAGTTGAATCCAATGGACCGAAGTCTTAGATAGAAAGTTATATAAAAACTCAATTAACATTATTGAGCGGGTTTGAGAAGTTCTTAGATCTTACTGTAATGATTTGTAAAGGATGATGACGATTGTGGTTTATATTATGTGGTATTATACCTGCCTGGAGTGTAATGATTATTAATAACTATGAATGAACCAAGTATCTATATATGCAAATATCTTGAACTTTGATGCTCTCGTAATCATTTTTACAACGCAGTGAGCCAGAAATGGATTTCTTGGGACAAAAATATATTTAACAAATGAAGCTCTTTTTGACAAGGTCTTAATATATATGGAATGTCGTGATTCACCTGAAGACATGACCTCGCATACAATTTATTTCCGCATTATAGAATCTCAGTCCCCTTAGTACCTATTGCCACTCAAAAAAGGTGATTTCTTTTAATAAAAATAGGTGGTCTCCTAAGCACAAAAAAAATCATTAAAAACCTCCAAACTTTGAGACCTAAAATTTTATCATTCCAAATGGGACCATTTAATATCCAAAGAGGCCAAAACATTTTTATCCAACTAACTCCCTAGGTTCACCCTCAATATCAACCCCTAAATCAGATTTTAGGTCTCGTTCTTTTTACAAAAAAATAACTTTTCGTTGACGTGAACGTTGAAAACTTCTGTTTCATAGTAAAAATAACAATGTCGTCGACAAATTCCGATGATGAGTTGTTAAATAGAATACGCTACGAATTTCCCATGCTTAATGTGAGAGATAAAACCCTAAAAAGGAATCGTCGGTATGTCCGGGTATCACGATTCTCAATTTAATTAATAATTTATGAAGGTTGTAGGAGTGGCGGCAGTAGGTCGGTCGCGTGGGCAGAAGCTTGTGTTTGAGACGATGCTTTTGCGATAGTGAGATTGTAATTTGTAAAAAAGCGAATTCCTCGCTCCTTGAGAAAATGAGAAGGCTACTGTGTTCCACGACCAATTTTCTCTAACCGACGTTTACGCATTAATTACGTTCAACTAAGCACTTATAATTATGAAAAAAAAACCGAAGGAAATCGTTTATAATTTTATTTACTTTGATGTTGATAGATTGAAAAGAGAATAAAACTTAAAGAATTGAAAATATATATACGTTTTTTGCGCCACTTTAACTACAGGAAGTCTCCAATTCAACGGTATAATAATGTACTACAAGAGTTTACGTGGGTTTATAGTAAACTGGGTTTACGACTATAGGTTTTCAAGAATTTTCATTAAGTGCACTTTAGATTAGTAATTTACATATAAATGCGTTCATATGGCTTTCCAAAGGTCACTTAAAACAAAGAATTGTATGAAATCACCGCAGAAATGAAACCGGTCTCGAAATCAAAACTTTCGGTTGTTTTATATAAATATTAAAACATCAATCGAAAAAAGATATCTCTTCACTAATAAGACAACGCAACTGGTTCACGCAGAGATGCAAAAAAGTACTTTGCATAAAAAAAAGCAAGACATGATGTCATAATATTTCAAGCATATCTACAAACGTTTTTAATAATTTGTATTCATTTGTCATTCTGTCATCGAATAATTTCATTTTAATTAATAGCGCCTTTTAATCTTCTACGTAAGATAATAAAAATCGATGTTACAATCTTATTACATGTGTTATTTATTTTTATAACTGGCTTCAAATTTTAGAATCATATTTCTGCTTTTTAAAGCCTATATAAAGTTTAAAGATTGATATCAAAGTGGCGTTTCTTCTAAGAAACATCTAACTGAGTAGATACAGATGAAATAAAATACTTGACATAGATTTCGAATGACCATTTATATAAAAGACATCGCACACGTAATTTGAGACTATTTAATATCTTTTTCCTCTTTTTGAAGAAAGAGTAAGTTAAATTAATACTACTTTTATACCAAATTATCAATTTACGTAAAGAAAATACTATTAATTAAAAGCAAAGTGGTAATAAATATAAAAAATGACTTCACATAAAAATATATTAAGAGAAGAAATCATTGACCTAAGATCATATATCCATATTAAGAAGATGTAAATATCTGATGCTAATGAACGATATAGATTAATTAATCTTAATTGCTTTGCTCAGAATTTATTCAAATGTGTAGTTGTTGATTTTTTTCAATTAAGTAAGTACTTTTTTCTACTAAACTTATTTTCCATGAATGGCGAGTGACTTGTTACAATTTGTCATCTTGTGAGTAATTACTAGTTTCTGATTTCTATTAGATGTTATTCACCTTTTTAAACTAAAGTTAGAAACTCTTTAAAAAATGGAAATACATAATTTTATTGGAATCAATAGAAAGGAAAATTGAAACACAAAATTAATGAATATCTCTACTATTTTGCTCTTTCTCAGAATTGGTAAATGGAATTAGTTCAACAAAATGTGGATTCGATACAATTGAATAATAAATATTGTATTGCATAAGTGCATGCGTCATATAGTGATGACTGAACAGTTTGTGTTTTATAGGTCTCAGTCTGTGCAGAAAACACAGATGAACCAATAAGGTAAGATACGTGCCCTCGCTACCGGCGTACTTATGTGGATATATGAGTAAAACGCCTCGCCCATATACGTAGTATTTTAGTCGCGTGACAATAAAAATACAAACAGAAAAAGAAATCGATTACAAAAACAAACAAGGACCACGCCTGATGTACAGAAACTGCATCTGGTTTTAAGGGCATCTTGTGCAATCGCTTTAATAAGTACTCTCAATCCGAGAGTAAACGACCTTCTTTGTGATTGATGAGTGTGTATGTGAAAAAAGATACAAAAAAAAGCTGTTAAGGTTTTTAAAATAAGGCTCGTAATCTTAAATTGAGGACATTTAAAAGAAACTTTTCTTTTATAATTCAGTTAAAATCATTGACGCAATAAATAATAAAATCCCATTTATTTTTGGATAAATGATTCAGCTTTTGAAAAGAAATCTCATTAAGTAAATTATACAATGAAAAGCACAATAATTATCGCCTTAACCCAATCCGGCCCACTGTTGTCTTTCGAGGACATCGTGTTCATGAATTTTTATTTATTTCACTTTATTGTGCTTTTTATGTTTCTCCTAATTCCTGAATTGCATCATTGCACGAAAAAAAGTCTAGATTGTAATTTAAATACCTATTACCTATTAGTAAATTATAAAAGAAAAAAAAATTTTGTTTTCGCGCGCCAAGATTTAACTCTCTTGCGACTTATTAGTTCAAGTTTCAAAACTGAAATCTAATTTCGATTTATAACAGAAAATATCCAAATAATTTCATTGTAACTTTTCTGCGCAATTGAGAAGAAAATTTAAAAGTATGATTTCTGTATTTAAATGCAATCATCTGACGATCTGACATTGAAACCAAGTGAAATCGTCTTAATGCATAACATGTACACATTCCTTGAACATTATTTCTAGATCACCAACTGATATACAATGAAAACACTCAAAAACTTGCAAGACCAAAATTTTCTAGTTCTTCGACTCTAATCTTTTTAAAAATGTATAGCAAAGAAAAGATTTTTTTATTATCACTTTTTGGAACGATAATGTTGGATTTTTATTGTTTTTATATTCTATTTATTATTGTCTTAAAAACACACGTTTATTTTGTAAATAAAACAAATGGATATTAAAGTTTGCACTAAATTAATTTTCTCATTTAAAAAAAGTTCGCATTATGTTTTTCAAATAATCTATTGCCCACTTCAGAATTTAGAATTAAAAATTTTCAAGTATATAGGGTAAAAGCACCATTTGTTGGCACCTCCTTCTAATTTACGTTAACAGCCAGAAAATGCAAAATTTTATCATATTTTGTGAGCAAAATATGTAATAGTATCTTGAATAAACTACGTTAAATATTTGCATGTTTCAATTGTTTTAAATAAATTAGAAAGAGGTGTTAACAATAGATAAAAAGTGTCAACAAATGATGCTCTTACCCTATTCAACTACAATTCAGATAATTTCCACACAACACTTTTTAGAATGTTTTAAAACTCAAAGAAAACAAATTGTATAATTTTCATTGGACTAGGTCACTGAAGTATTCAAGTAAAAATGTAGTAATCTTAAGACAAAGATAAAAAAATAAATAATACTTCAGTACATAAATCGAAAATATCCAATATTACACTTTTTTTCTTTAAATAAATTTCACAAATTATTTCGCCAATCCAAAATTTTCCTTCCGTGTAAATCTTAATTTTGAAAATATTTACCAGGTCAATTAGGACAGATGTGTCGCGGCGAGAGGTAAGCAAACGACTTGCAAGGAGCTCTGATTGTGAGCTGTATAACCACTACTGCTATACGTTTCTGGGTCCCCGTGGGTGTTTATATCAGGTTCTCGTACACTCCAGTGTATACAACGTGTACTCATCACAGAAAAAGTGGTGGGGTATGTTCTTTCACAAAGAATAATATGTAGTAATAAACGGTTCCGATGACGAGAGGATCAGATTCGTTCCTTTCGTTAAAAATTCATTAAGACGTTTCCACATTAAGTATAGTAACCCTTATAACAATAATATTTAATATTAATATTTTTAATAAATATTTTGTTATTTTTCCGGCAGACCACTGTGTTAATTTAAGTTTTTTTTAAGAGGATTACCTCAGAATTTATCAACTAACTGATTCTTGATCTTTCTGCATAATCTTATTAAATCAGAATCAGATAATTTAGTTTATCTTAAGAGAATACGAAAATAAGCCCTCCATGAAACTTACAAAGGGAGTTAGATAATTATTCTTTACGGTGGAATAGATCAACATTTTTAGCAGTTTTAAATCCATTTATGAGTGGATTATTTGATTATTTGATTATTTGAATTATCCTGTCTGTTAGAGTTAGTAAACAATGAAAAAACGTGAAAACAATATTGTGAAGCGCAACGCAGCCCACGCTTGTCCTCTTGTCCTAAGCTTGACTAATAAATTTTAAAGTCTATATCTATAATATTGTAACCTTGTCATTGACTATGAGAGTTCGAAAAATAACTCTAAGCGCTTACTTCCTCTTTCTGATCTTTTAAAAAACGAACTCATACAATCTTCATTTAAAGAGAAACATTGACGTAATTCTCCTAAAAGACGTTCGTTTAAAAAATTTCATATTTAGCCGAAATTTCATACCGTTTTTTAAAATGACTCCTGAAAAAATATAAGTGCTCTAATTTAATAGAGTGATAATTCTTCTTTAATTGAAGTCTCCGATATAGGTTGAATACTGCAGATACTTTGCACTTGAAGCTTCAAATAGACTCTAACAACTTTGTTGCGTGTAGTGAACTACCAATGAATAAGATTTTAATCACTTTAATTTACTTTTAGCACTTAGTGTTTGAATAAAATATTCAATATTGTTTTGATTTTGCAAAATATTTACTTGAAATCAACTGCGATCATAAGTAAACTCCCGGTTTTTAAAAATTAAATTCCCGGTCATTTCTCAGACTTTCCTGGTTTTCCGTTACCCTGAGTTAATAAAAACCTTTTCTTAAAGTTTTGTTAGGAAATTTCGATTCAATTAACTTGAACTCTAATATAGTTTACATTCCTATAATGATGCAAAAATACAAGCAGTGCAAATTCTTTCATGCTGTATGATTTATGAAATCTGTGAAATAGACCATAAAAAGTGCAATCAACACAAAAGCGAGGAAATGTTCATGCTTTTAGTGACTCACTCATTGAAGATCTTGGAGGTGTCGGTGGTACAGCAGGTTTAGGAGGCACCGCACTGCAGGGCCTTCCGATTTTTGATGGTTGACGTAAACCTGATGCTTTCGTTTCTGCCATTTTAATTCAATATATTCGACGCACTTTTGATTATGCAACACTGAAACAAAATATTAAACAATAAACACTATAGTAATTATATATTTTTAGATAATAAACAAGAAGTAATTATAATCCCATAACAATGAAAAAGAAGAGTACTTTTAACTTAAATTATAATATAAATCACGTATTTACATTATTTATACAAAGTACTTCTCTTTAAGTTTCTACTAAGTTATATCGAGTATTGCCTACTCAAGTATAAATTACCTGAGTGACATTTGATACATTTTATTCAGAATATCACATTCACAGGAAGAAACCTTGAAAGGCGTTCAAAATTGAAGAGTTAATCTCGTTTTTCATGAAAAAAATTAATTAATTGCATTGTTTTCAAAGGAAGGGTAACCAAAAACGTTTTCAAGACACTTTGTATCGTTTTAGCTGCAGTCAACATTAAATCTGCCGCAGCCTGCATTTAAAAAAATCGATTCTTCCTTGAGTATACTCTCCTGACATCAACTTTTTATAACCCAAGAAGCTAGGACATACAGCTAGTGCTCGAAATACCAAAAAAATATGATTGCAAATCAAAAGAAAAGCGTAGGAAACAGTGAATTGGAAAAAAATATAGAGAAAAGGTAGGTTATCCTATTGACAACATTGCAGGGCGCGAAAGCCGTTAGAAATTTCGTGATGAAACTGGTGATCCTTACCTTAATTAACTACAACGGTGTACGCTGACGAATCGATTCTTAACATAATCAATTCTCAACCAAGATAATGGAAAGATCACTACAACGCGCAACACGCAAAAATTAATTAAAATTCGCTCGCGCTGTCGCGTTTGCAAAATTCACTTCTACTTTTTAACGGAAAAAATATACATATGACATATGACATTCGTCTTTTCGTCATCAGCGATGTTTACGGTCTATTTACGAACTAATTTGAACACGGCGCCTCTGGTATAAAATATTCAAAGTTTTTAAAAAAAAACCTAAAAAACAAAAATTACAATATGTAAAGGTTCTTTCACACCACGTTTAAAGTGAGCACTGCGCATTTTTAGCTATGACCACCAGATGTCGCTTTTGGAAATTGTCGTCTGCTATAGTCACACCTGTATTTATATGTACTTTGACAGCTGACTACATACTTTTTACATATCCATGCCATATGTCATTTTAAAATGTCGTGTACGTCGTGTGTGTTAATATCAAATATTACTCCGTTTTATTTTACTTTATTTAAACCACATACGAAAAAATAAACATTTACTATTACTAAAATTATTTATTAGATGCCATATAATTTACAAGGTAAGCAGAACAGATGTTATTTATGCACAAAAAGAAATGATTTTTAATTTCTTAACCTACAAAGAACTTCAAAAACCCTTCAAACAATAATTTTACATATTTATATATTACCTATATTACTTACTGTAATATTTTTAACTTTACTGTAAATAGAGCGAAAAATATAATTTTAAACATATAAAATTTACAAGATTCATTAAATTACTTTTACTTTAGTTATTTTGTTTATATTTCCTATTTTTACACAGTTCCTAATCTACAGAATTGCTACAGAATTTGAAATTTTCCAGGTATTTTTATACAATGAAGCTGGTAGCGAAGGACATTGACAAAGATGGAGGAGGGTAATTTATATTACTTGTCAATATTTTGTAAATATATTCTTTATAAGTAACTAATTGTAAGACAAAATAATTTGATTTTTAGGGGTGTAAGTCTCATTCCTGAGAATACAGAAGACATGTGGCATGCTTATAATTTATTAAGTGAAGGGGACTGCGTCAGCTGCTCAACTATTAGGTAAATAATTCTTTAGCATAATGTAAAAAGGACACCACATATTATGCAAACTTTCTCAAATAATTATTCCATTTAACAGGAAAGTTCAATCAGAATCTTCGACTGGAAGTTCCAACTGCTACAGAGTAAGAACTACCCTTACTATAAGGGTAGAAGGTATTGATTTTGATACTCAAGCCTGTGTTTTAAGACTCAAAGGAAGAAATATAGAGGAAAATAAATATGTTAAGGTAAGTTTCCCAGAATATATCGGTTGTAAAAAGGTTTTAGCAAGTTTTAGTTCTGAAACTAAAATATATGCTTAAAATTTTTTTTTACATGTTTTATATAGATGGGTGCTTATCACACTCTGGACGTAGAACTAAATCGAAAATTTACTCTTGTAAAATCTAAATGGGATTCGATTTCACTAGAACGAGTTGATACCGCTTGCGACCCAGCTCAAGTATGTTATCTCTACTTTGCTTTCATTGAAATATTTTTTTAAAAAGAAGTTTCCGTGAAACAACATGTTTCTTTTTGATCCAGAGTGCTGACGTCGCAGCTGTCATAATGCAAGAAGGAATAGCACACATTTGTTTAGTAACATCAAATATGACTATAGTGCGTGCCAAATTAGACCAAGTTATTCCACGAAAAAGAAAAGGAAACGTCTCGCAACATGAAAAGGTTTATCATATGCAATATAATTGTATGTATACAATTGCTAAATTATTTGTTATTTTAAAATCGTAAATACACGGTTCTTTTCTAGGCATTAGTCCGATTTTACGAGAACGTAATGCAAGGAATATTAAGGCACATTGACTTCGAAATAGTGAAATGCGTCATCATTGCCAGCCCTGGTTTCGTAAAAGATCAATTGATGGAGTATATGATTCAAGCAGCAATCAAGTCTGACATCAAATTGATCCTCGAAAACAAAAGCAAATTTATGCTTGTACATGCAAGCTCTGGTTTTAAACACTCCCTAAAAGGTATTGTGCATTTAAATATTCTTGATTCTTTCAGTTTGACAAGTTCAAATATCACATGTCCCTAAACTTTATAAATTAGAAATAGAATCTGTTTGTTATTAATATAAATATGTATATTACATCAGAGGTCTTAGCTGATCCCGCGGTTATGAATATCATTGCGGATACCAAAGCTGCCAGTGAAGTAAAAGCTTTAGAAACATTTTATACAATATTGCAAACGGATCCTGAGAAAGCGTTTTATGGTAAAAAGCATTGTGAAAAAGCAAACGAAGCTCAGGCTATTGAGACGCTGCTTATTTCTGATAAATTATTTCGGTAAGGATGAATTGAAATTTTTTTTTTAAATAATCGAACTATGCTTTTTAGGGGAAAATGATAATTATCATTTTTATTTTACAGAGCTCAGAACGTAGCGTTAAGAAAAGAATATGTCAATTTAGTGGAAGGAGTTAAAGATTCTGGTGGAGATGTTAAAATATTTTCCAGTATGCACATATCCGGAGAACGTAAGCATTTATTTTATTGTTGAATAAATTTTTCCGTAACATCTTTTACCTTAATTTAACAATTTCAGAGCTAGATCAACTTACCGGAGTGGCAGCTATACTTCGTTTTCCAATGCCAGAATTAGAAGATGAAAGTGATGGAAGTGATTCAGAAAAAGACGAGTAACAAATTCAATAATATATATATTAAATTATTTTCATCATCCGTGAGGTTGGCGATGCAACTAATTCAAAGGATGGGAAATATTGTGCTTTTTTTTTACCAATAATCCTGAAACTTTGACATCACGGATCTCATTCTTGCGCTATGCGCAATCACGAGAGAACTTAGTAAAATAAATTTATAATATATGTAATTTGAGAAGACTGTATTCAGTTTCTGTTACGCTTCGATTAAATGTGTTTTCAACAGATTTATACTTGATACTTTTAAATATATTATGTATGATAAAATCGAAACTGTTACTAGATAAATAAAACAATATCATTTTTATTGTAATATTTAGTGTCTTGTATTCTTTTTAGCTATAATACTGCAATACAAAGTTGAGTTTTAAATGAGTCAAAATTCATTTATGTATTTAGCTTCAGTATAAATGCATAAAGCTAGCAAAAACGAAGAAAAATAAATGCAGTAATTCGTGATCCGTTTCAAATCACGTGTTTTGTATCTTTTCACTTTTTTTACTGCTTACTGTCACTTTTTATTTTTAAGAAGAGTCCTCTGGCGACCAAAATTACCGACAACAATCTGCATTTGCAGATTATCATTTCGTGTTTAAAAATAGCAAAAAAAAATAGTTTTATATAAAAAAAAAACATTTGGTGCACACGGAAAATCATGGATTGAATGTCGAAATTGAGTGAGCGTAGCAATTATAAATATAGGAGTAATGGAAATGGGAAGAATCAAAGAAACTTCACGTTTGTTTTCAAAAGTATAACCTAAAAATGGATTACCTGGGCGAATTAGTCGTTCTTGGCGTTGACAGTCTAATTTTTGGTATGTGTTTGAAGCAATATTTTCATTGCAAAAGTTCTATCAAAGCTGTCAAGGTATGTTTATATTATTTGCGTTTTTAATTGTTTTAATTGTATATGTAATAGTATCTGTTATCACACTAAAATTTATTCACAAACGGATTAATAATAATTGTTTTAAAAAGAAGCATTGAACATTTATATTTATATATTCTTCTTACTGTAATTATTGATTTATAAGTTCAGAAATAAACTATTAAACTATTCTTCAGAACGCCGAGTTTCACGATGTGGGATCAAACCTGAACAAGATTGTTAACAACTCTGATGGAAAAATTGCATACATAGCTATAAGAGGGGTTGTTCTCCCACTAGGAAAACCTTTACGAAGCGTGAATAACAAAGATATCACTGGAGTTATCCAAAAATTAACAGTTAAGGAACATGTTGTCGCGAGGACAAGTGCCGGCTTCTGGTGATTATATGTTTTGATTTTGGTGAAAATTGATGATAATTTCTATACGGTCATTCACATACAAGTGTTAAACTTATTTCCATGTATTTCAGGTCTGATCAAGAATCCACAATACAGGAAGTTTATAATAACATACCATTTGCCTTACACAGTGGATCGTATAAGGTTGAAATTGTGGATGCTATGAGTGCAGGAATTTTAGATATGGATACTGTATCAGATGTCTTCGAGCCTAAAGTTCCAACATTTACAGATCATTTATGGGGATTTTTCACAGGTATACGAATTGTATTTCTTTTTAATTTAAATAATAATAATTGGGGCATTCAGGTTTTGTAAAAAAATCTGCTTTTTCAATTATGTAATACTATTATTGCATGTAATCAATAGGAGTTCGACAACGAGGCCTTCAATCAACAGAAGAAATGTTGAGAGAAGGATCGGTTTTAACAGGAATTGGGGAATTGACAAGGCCTGCATCGAAGCCTGATTCTCTTGCCTTACAACCTCCAGGAGACGGTACCCCATTTTATCTGACAACAATGTCAGTGAGTTCTCTTTTGCGAAAGCTGGACGATCGAAGAAAAACCTACAGGTACACATCTTCTAAATTGAAAAATCATCGAGTTTGAAGGCCTATTTTACAGTTCACTCTATGAGCAATGTGCAGGGTCGATCCCGTAAGAGTGAAAGAGATAGACTAATGAAAAGCTGTTCTATCTCTTTCTGTTTGTTTTCTGTGATGTCATCATTTCTAACCTAATCTTAACATATACAATATATTTTGCTTTGTGCAGTGATTTAATATCTTCAAAATATTGGACTTAGTTAATGCTTCAGTTTTCCTTTCAAAATCTCTATGATTTTTAGTTGTAATTTGAGTGTAACTAACTAAAAACTTACCTATTCTATAAATGAATAACTGAATTGTATGTAAAAGTTGTTTTCTTTTCTTCCGGTTTTGAAATGTATATTTAAGATAAACAACAAATCATGAGAGTACTCTTGATAAGGTACCTTTAAAAAGTTGTCATGTTTTATATTCAAATATTGTTTGCTTTAAATTTTAAAAAATATATATATATAAATATATATATTGCATGCTAACCTTCAAATCCAGGTGTAGATCCAATTTAATTGAAATATTTCCAGTTGAAACTTGCAAAATAGTCTTATTCATGATCATTGAGCTATTCAATTCTTACAATTTTATTTTACAGGTGGTTGTGTTTCATGTTTGGTGCTATTGGAATAATAGTCGGAGGTTTAATAGCACGTCGTTTTTGGAAGGATAGAGAAGAGGAAAGAGCGGCAAGAGAACTACGGGATTCCTTAGCTGCCTCTCGAAAAGAAAGAAGACAAAAAGTTAGAAATACTGATCTTCCAGAGGACCTTGTGTGTGTAGTTTGTCGATCGAATCCGCGCGAAATTATTTTATTGAATTGTGGACATGTATGTTTATGCGAGGATTGTTCGGAGGGCATCACTTCCGAGTGTCCCATGTGCCGTGCTCCTATCAGAAGTAAATATCCAGCCTACATTAGTTAATTTTGTTACCAAGGGATGTGTAAAATCTAGCAAACATGTTGTTACGCTCAATGATGCATTAAAAAATATTTGACATCTTCCTGAATTACAGAATGCGAATTCAACTTTTGAGGTCCTTTTAAAAATTGTAAATATTTTGTCTAATATTTATTATCCGCAAAACTTTAATTTATTTCCAAACAGTTAAATGAATATTGAATTAATGATTCGCATTCTGTTATTCTCATGCTTGCACAAAAAGGACTGTAAACAAAAATTTTTTTTTCGCGGCAATCGCGAAAAAATGTTTTTTAGTGAATAAAATATACAATGTTTATTTTTATTGTATTTGCCTTATGTACAAAATATATTTAAAACTCTAGATTCTTATTTTTATTATCTTCCGTTCTTATAGTCGGCGTAAAACCCATTATTTGCTTCGCTTTATTCGACTTACCAATACCAAGTTTCGGTAAACCTCGATTTAAACCTTCCAATAAAACGCAAGCTTTGCATATTTCCTGACTCGATACGAAACCACAGCGTGAACAAGTTCGCCTTTCTGGAAATTTAACTGTATCCTTTATTTGCATACGTTCACCTGAATGTATTATGTCAATAATACTTGAAGGTCTTATTTTTTCTAAATCCTTTAAGAAAGTTCGTGCATGTCCTCTGTAAGCATTCGGAGCGAAAATACATTCTGTTGAAAAATATACAAGACGCTTGAAATAAGCGTACATAACTATCTCCTTTTCGTAAGTGTATTTCAGAGGCTTGCATCGACTGATTGCGCCTTCACCTGCCTAGGAAGTAAATTCGATTCAAATCTCATTAAATCCCTTAAAGTTTCTTTAAATATAAAATATATATTGATAAAATACTTACCGTGATGATTGAAGTACATCTTTGTAATCTTGCTATATCTCCTCTCAAAACATTCATCAGGACAGTTTCTGCAATATCATCAGCATTATGACCAGTTGCTATGCAATCAACTCCTAGAAGAGCAGCTCCTCTATCCAGAGCTTGACGCCGAAAAACTCCACAAAATGTACAGTTGTTTTTTCTTCCAATCTAATAGACATTCAAAAATATATTTATATATAAAGATGTTTACATATATATATATTTTTTTTTCTACTTTCTTATTCAAGAATTTTACTCACCTCTTTGACAATTTCATCCATGGTCCAGCCATATAAATCCTTGTACGATAAAATTTTTAGGGGCATTTCGTAGTCGTCTCTATTCCTTTTAACAGTTTCAAGACTGTCGTCTCTGTATCCTATAATGTTCTATGGTATTAATTTTACCCAAAAGAGCAGTTGACAATAGATTATTGTTATATTAAAACATATTTAAGAAACGAGTACCTGTAATTCCTTCATCAATTGATAAAAGAAAAAGATCGAGTCCATATTTATAGCGTTCGTTCAATAGTTTTAAGATGTATGCAAGGACTGTTGAGTCTTTTCCTCCGGATGCGCCTATTGCAACTTTGTCACCTTTGTTGAATAAATGTCCATTTATGATTGTATTGTGGATTTCTGATTCGAATGCATGAAAGAAACATTCTTTGCAAAGAGCATCTCCTGTTTTTGGTCTCTATGAAGTGGGTACAGAGATATACTTATATATTATCTTAGATGAATTAAAAATTTTATGTAAAACTAAGCTCGATATTTAAAGCTTTTGACAACAACAACAATCTTTAATATCGAAGTGCTTAGTATGAATTTTATCTGCTAATTTAAAATATTCTATAATTAATTTAATATAATTTAAAACTCACCTTTAATACTGCTTGCCGACCGCATTTCGTGGAACAGGTAACTGGCATTTTACTATTATTATTAAGTATCTTTATAACTGTAAAACTTACTTATATGGATCTTAAAAACAATATTTATGGTATATATGCCAAATACATATACATAACCTATTTCTGTCAAATCCACATGGTCCTCAAATATAGTTCACATTTTCTCCGACTGTATCTGTAGCAAAGATATAAACGCACCTTCAGCTGCAGGGTTGTGCAGTGACGCGCACTCGAAGTTTTTTACGTATTTTACATGGTTTTCTACTTAGGTAAATTACGTATTTCACGTAGAAAACCCACCACTGCATATGAATTTGGTATTTTCGATGTAAAATACTCAGTAAATTACTGTAAAAAACCATGTAATTTACCTTAGGTATTTTACTTTCCCAACCCTGCTCAACTGGCACATCCCCCTTGCCTATGTTGGGACTTTGTGCTCCATCCATATATTCTTCATCCATGTTTCGACACATCGGCTAGCGTGTATTTTGGCCTTGACTTGAACCAACAATCCTCGAGCCAGCGAACCTCGGGATTTCGGAGCCGCATACATATAGTAGTTGTCAAAATGGCGGGTGAAGTACCAACGAATGTGAATCCAAATGCGGAAATTGTTCGGGGTCAGGTTTTTGAGGTTGGCCCACGCTATACGAATTTGGCCTACATGGGCGAAGGCGCCTACGGAATGGTCGTGTAAGTTCTCTTTTTGACAACATTTTAGTGTCGATAACATTCTAGCGCTCTCGTCTCACTACTTGACAGTCCTGAGTCCATACGTAGAACTGACGATAAACAATTCATAGTCGCGTTAGTCACGATTAAATCGTTACTTCAAATATATAATTGTAGTCTCCTGTATGACAAGAAAAACTTTTCATTTTAAGTTGTGCAGAAAAATGATTAATTATGTTTTATTACTCTTATTTATTGGCGCCACTTTTGAACACGCATGTCACACCCCTTTTTTATAAAATCGCTTTATCTGCAGGATTATAATCATATACTTTATCATTTTCCTTCAGCTTATCGGAATACGAAAGTATGATCGTCATCTTAAATCATTCGTTTCGATGATATTCAATTTGTGAGAATTTATTAGTTTTTTTTGCACATACACAAATAATCGATAGGATTATTCGTCGGCAACAAAAACGATTGCTTTGTTTTATATAACAACAAACAGGTTTTTCAAATACCTGTGATTCATAGTTGTTAATATGCAATAAAATTCTCATGAGATGTTTAGATTTTATGCTTTAGAATGTTGCATGAGGAAAAGCAATCAAAAGCAATTTATATTACATGACGTCAGAGAGTACAATGCAAATATTTTTTAATATGATAACAATATATGTTATTAAAACTTTTGTGAAAGAAATCGGTTATTTTCAGTTCTGCATTTGACAACCAGACGGAAACAAAAGTAGCTATTAAAAAAATCTCACCCTTCGAACATCAAACTTATAGCCAAAGGACTTTACGGGAAATAAAAATCCTTACGAGGTTTAAGCATGAAAATGTGAGTTTTAAATGTTGATATGATTAATTCATTATACGTTACCAATTATCCCAGTTAATTACAATCCTCTATTTTTTTCTTTAGATAATAGACATAAGAGATATTTTGAGGGCCCCTTCTATAGATCATATGAAAGATGTGTATATTGTTCAGTGCTTGATGGAAACTGATCTTTACAAATTACTTAAAACTCAGGTAAAGTGAAAACGTCTATTCTAAACTCTAACATTTTCTATTGAATTAAAAATAAATGCAACATTTTTCTGATAGTACTTTTTTTCTTTTAGGCCATTAGTAATGATCACATCTGCTACTTTCTGTACCAAATTCTCCGTGGGCTTAAATATATCCACTCGGCGAATGTATTACATAGAGATCTTAAGCCCAGTAATTTACTCTTAAATACGACGTGTGACCTTAAAATCTGTGACTTTGGCTTGGCTAGAGTTGCGGATCCAGATCACAATCATGCGGGTTTCCTCACAGAGTACGTTGCGACGAGGTGGTATCGAGCGCCAGAAATTATGTTGAATTCCAAGGTAATTAATACTACAAGAAAAAATGATTAGATTATATAATTTAAGCATTTGATTAACTGTTAATTAACTCTGTAGGGATACACGAAGTCGATAGACATCTGGTCTGTGGGTTGTATTTTAGCTGAGATGCTTTCCCGAAGAGCAATTTTCCCTGGGAAACATTATTTAGATCAACTTAATCACATCCTGGGTGTCCTGGGTTCGCCATCTCCCGAAGACCTTGGCTGTATTATAAATGAAAAGGTTTGTGCTGAAAATGATCTCTTATGGAATAATTTCTTTATTTTATCCTCTTGTTTTGTTTCTTTTGAAAAAGTATAAGTTGGTTTTTCTAGGCTCGTAGTTATCTACAATCATTACCGTACAAACCAAAAGTTCCGTGGACAAGTCTCTTCCCAGATGCGGATCCAAAAGCCTTAGATCTTCTAGACAAGATGCTAACGTTTAATCCTCATAAACGAATAGTTGTTGAAGACGCACTGGCTCACAGTTACCTGGAACAGTATTACGATCCAGCTGATGAGGTAAAATTGTTTTTTCGACTGAGCAAAAAATTAATAAATTAAAGAAATTTCGTTTAACGCTTTTTTCAAATGATTCCAGCCTGTCGCTCAAGAACCGTTTAGATTCGACATGGAACTTGATGATCTTCCAAAGGAAACTCTTAAACAGTATATTTTTGAAGAAACTATACTGTTTCAAGAAACCCATCAGCACACGGGCAACTCATAGTTAAAGGGTAATTATATATTCATTTATACTCTTTTATGAATGCTGGCATAACATGGGATCCAAGTTTAGAGTGCGAAATCTAAAATTGAAGCAGTTTTCATTGAACTTTTGAAACACCTGTCAAAATTATTAAAACTAACTGTTTTCATCTGAATACACAGGTGAGCCAAACCGAGGATTGAAAATTCGTTCGAGAAGAGGGTTGAACCTTCTACCCGCGATCCGAATTTTAAAGTTAAAGTTATAAGTCTATAGAAGTGCAGTGATTCCTTTTCCTTCGTTATACAGAACTAATAACATTATTTTGTACGATAATTTTTGTTTAACCCGAGTTTTAGGTCTTACCAGAAAAAACAGAGCGTATTGTTACTGACCGTCATATAGTATCTGTGATTCTACTATGAATAATGATACCTTGAGGTCATAACTAAAATTACAAATCAAGGCCATTCTTGCACTTGCGCTTTAAACGGTTGTAATAATTTTACCATTTCTGGCGTAGTGAAAGACAAAAAAATATCGCAGTTTAGTTGGAGTGAACGAAGGATACCTAATCACAAACGATTTGTACGGAATTGTGACATTCGTTTTTTTTAAAGAAAAACAAATCGATTTTTTTATAATTGATGCATTTTTAGTGTAAATTGTAAGGCCTTCAATGAGGAGACGACATTTTATTATTGTTTTAACGACAAAAAAAATATTCTTTTAAGTCAATCCGAGCGTTCTTTTATAATCGAATTAAATTAATGTTTTTATCATAGGATCTCAAATACAATAAGCACAATAAAAACATGATGAGAGAATAATTTATTTTAAAAATGAACGTGACGAATAACGGCAATCATAAGCGTTTAGATTCGGAAAGATTACTTCTTAAATGTTTCGGTATAATAATGTCTATTCTGTATCAGTGATTCATTTCTAATATACTGATACTGCCATACTTGAACATGTAGCGTGCACAGTGTGTCCTTATTCTTTTAGTTATTTAGAATTTTAATCTTTACTTTTTAACAATAGTTAAGTATTTAACTGTTATGTATTTAAAAGCGTTTTTCAAGTCTTAGAGGTAGTTTCTCTTCCTTTTTCCGGTAAATAATGACAAAAATAATATAAAAATATTAAAATGCTTTTTCTATACTGTGTTTTATCAAACTGGTATTAATTATTATGATACTTCAACACTGTAATAAACAATAAGTATTTTAATTTTTTTTTTCTGTCACTATTTCCTTGGGTTTCATAAAGTTTTTAAATACAACATTTTTTCAAAAAGTTCATAAGAAAATGATATCCTTACATTTTCGTATATTTGGAGAGCAAATCGGTTCTTAAGCTAATTTAACTGACATATAAGTTTAATATGATAATACACAACAACCAAAGAATCACGGAGAGAATCAAATCTTTGTCAGAAATACTCACTGTGCACGCTGTTTATTGTATATATGTAGACATTTGTATGGTATTTATTGTAATTACTTTGAGATCATGTTCGCCTTCTAAATGTATACGCATGTCGCATATTTGAATTACACTCCTTTCCACGAAATTCCATCTTTTCCGAAGATATCAGTCCATAGAGCGTTAATTGGGACTTGAAAAGGAATCGAAAGAATGTTAGATAGACAGTTTGTAAAAGAAAATACGTTTTTCATTCGTTTTACTCTCGGGTTTCCAAAATCGTTTGATGTAATGACGGTACAAAGACACCTTTTCCGAAATAATCCCACAAAAAAAATAACGATTAAGCAAGGAGATGAAAATGATGTAAATATTGTACGATTTGTTAAAGACAAAAGGTTCTAGACCTCAAACCATCGTTTCAGATTGTAAAATAAATAGAATTTGCTGAAAAGTTAAGCCACGTTTGTTTGTTAGTAGAGAGTCATCAGCTCCAGTTTGAAAAATAGCACCAGGATACATGAAATAGAAAGAATGCAATCTCGTATTATAGAAGCAAGGACGTTGTTTTTAAAATAAAATACTTGTACTGGATTAAAGTAAAGGTCTTGCTATCTAACTTTGTCCAGTTGTTCGATTAGATAGAGTAGTTGAAACAGATCAAGTCGTACGGAAGAGACTGTGAATTTTCGGAAGGGCAGATGGTAAAAGTGTTTTGGCGAATTTCGCACAAATTATTTATGTCAAGTCTTTGCTCTTGTTACCATCTCTAGGTATGCACTGATGTGCATACAGTGACATTTATCAATCAAATCAGTGGTATGTATTGTCGTTCGTCAATGGTAAATAGTATATTCAATCAAAGCATAAGCGTACACAAATGCTATGTTTCTTGTTAAACAATATTATACGAATATGTCAATGGTAATTACAAATTATATTGTGCTTCGTCGAGTAATTGAATATGGAAAGGCAAAAAGGGCAAGTGCTCGTAAGGTGATTTAAATTGTTAAAAAAAATCAGCAAAATGACAAAAAAAGACAACTTTCTAGCCTAAGCATGTTCTTTTTTCATTCCTGAAAGCGTATATAGCCGCGATTTGAAGAGAAAAAATATCTTGAAGATGGAACATTTCATTATACGCGGGAATAGAAATTAGAGGAGTGTAGAAGACAATCAAGTGCTTTTTAAATAGAGAACAATCTATTCAATTCAATTTTGAAAAGAGCTCACATTTTCAATGTTTTTTGTATGTATTTGGCAATGATGTCTCTACTAATTTTCGATGCAGTATCTCCAGCAATACAAAATCGAAATTTCGAAAAATCAAAAAATTGAGGCTCAAATTAGTAAAACTAATTTACCATTATTAGTTCAAATTTCTTTTTTCAATTGTAAATTTTCTATCGATTTGAAAAACTGAATTGTAGTTTATTAGAATTTAATTCTACAGTGGAGGATTGCAGGAAAATCAGAACGGAAATAGAGATTAGAGAGAAAAAGAAGTTAGAGAATACTGCTAGAAAATTGGAAGAGTTCTTGTGTGCCACTCGATCTGTGGCAAGCGATGATAGGCTATAATATTTACATATTAGAATATTATCAATATCATCAGGCCTAATATACTTAACGTTACGTACGTGTATTTATTGTTGTTGTTGATTCATATCTTATATACGATATTAATCTATTTCGTCTACGAATTTTCAATGTTATACATCATTTTAAAAGAAATCTATGTTACATTGGCGAGTGTATTATATACATATAATGTGGTTTCAAACCGGAACTAGTGTACTCCAGTTTTCGAAGGAGTAATACAGCCCACCTGCGCTTTGTTCTTTAACAGACAAGACTGATATCTCTGACAAGAAATTACGTACCATTTGTTGTGCCAGACAAGCAGGCAATCTTTAACTTTTCAGAAAATACATTTCGTCAAAGCCGGCGAATATATATTTATTTTCAGAAATTTAAGTAAAATTAAGAAATTGAATTTTTAACTTAGAATGTATCTCCAACGCTCTTAATATGTTATAAAAATTTGAAGATTTATAAATTCAATGAATCATTTTCCATTTCAAACGCCTAAATTTAGTATTTGTCCCACTTGGAATGCTTAAATTTGTACTTCGCCGGCTCTGCAATACTGTATTCTTAGATTCAAAGATAGGATGATCCCATTTAGAAATAGATATACATAATTTAATTATCCGTTCGATGTACATAAGTGAATCGGTATTAGTTTTAATTAAAATGTAAACTTTTCAATGAGGACTTGGTTTCTTTAGATTTTAGAATAGAAAATTCTTTTTATTTTCAATGATGTATTATATATTTTACTTTTCTTCATAGTTTTGAGAAAGAATGATCATATCGAAATTCATGTTGGGCTTCAAAATATTCTAAGATTCAATATTGAAATTTTTCATATGTTGGCCGCAAAAAGTAGATCATCTTTTATTAAATTAAAGTGCATCCCTAGCTAATATTTATGCGTTTTTGTAATGATAATCAAAATTTACTTTGATACGTTTCAAGAATCAAAACTACAGATTTTTAACTAATTTCTGAAATTTTTTTATTTTGTGGCTATCATATTTTACCTATTTAAAAAAAACCAGTCATTTATTTAATTTTTAAGGCTTTTAGAAATGGAATATTTTTTCCAAGTCTACAATCGCAAATTCGAACTCTTCTTGGTTAAGAAGAAATTTGCAAACCCTAAATTCATTGATTTTTTAGTCGAAAAGTTCAGAACGCGATGAACTTGATGTAATTTCACAGAAATCTGCAGATAATTTTTGTTGAGGCACAGTTGTTAATTAAATAGTGCAGAATGCTATCTTGGTACAACTTAACAGTATCGATAATACTGTCTTGTTTGTTAATACACAAGATGATACAACTTTGTGCCCAGCTGCATTCATAGAATTTGCAACTTTGCATTTAAGGCTTTTCAAAGTATATTTAAGACTAAACCAACGTGCTGCCTTCACAATTTATTAAAAGTTATTCAAAATTCTATCTGTAGCAGACAAATTTAGATTTTACTAAATCATACAGCCCCTGTGTTACATGTGAATTGTAATATTCATTAAGTAATATTATTTTTTAAAAGTAAATATGTAGTCATCTAGTTTTTGCTTTTTCTTCGTAGTTTAAAAATCTGGCTTCCATACAGTTAATTCGTAATAAATGATAGATCACATGAAATGAATAACTCAATTTTCAGTGAAACAAATCGCAGTTTAGAGAAATTAGTTTTCATTAAAATTATTAAAGGAAAAGGGGAAAAACACGTACTTCAATTTGCAAGTATTTATTTTAAACGTAAAAGTGAGAAAGAACGTGCCAAACAGAAGCACAATTTTCCTATATTTTAAAATTTATATAATATAATTATTTATTGTCGTTGAAGAATTGCTTATGTGACTAGCAAAAACAAAAATGATCAATTTTCGAATATCTTGAGTATTGAGTATTATTAACGTAAGGTACTTGCGAATTGCATTGCGGTTCCCCCTCAAGTCTGAACTTTGCACCTTCAAAAATAAAACTTGCACGTTTAGGAAGAAGTTTTCCTCGAAGTAATCGGAATCGCCGAATGACTCTGATGTATAATACAATACCAACACAAAAGTGTTAGAATAACATAAAGAATTATAATCTTGTAAAATTGTTATCAAGAAAAAATCGGAAGTAAAAAACAGTTTTCACATAGAAGATAATTCGAACGAAATCTATGAATGTAGCTCTCTCCGTGTCAGAATCAAATACCATCAGCCGAAGTATTTTCAATTAATAATTATCCGAATGAATCTTGTCAATGTAAATTGAATGTATTTAAACATTATTATCAATTGTATTTAAAAAACTATTCAAAGTATTATTGTGCTAATATAAACCGGCTTTATTGGCCATTTATTGGAACACATATGAATCTTTTTGTCCTTCACAATCCTTCGCTGTTAAATACACATTTTTATGTCTGAGTTTTTCTTATCTTTTACAAAAATAATGTTCAACTGCTTATATTTTCACAGAAAATTCGCGATTCGTATTTACAATGCATCATTTATAAAAATTGAGTCGTTCTAAAGCTTTTTGTGTGACTTATGTACGTATCTAACATAGTTACTACTTCAGATCTTTTGAACATTATGAAAGTTGAGAAAAAATTATCTTTACAATGACATAAAATGGATTTTAATATTGCACTCATTAAAATGCAATTATTCTGAAGTAGAAGTCTTTATTTTTTAAATATTTGTATAAATAATTATTTTTATCTCCTTTTAAAAAAACTTAAAATATTTTATAAAAGTCTGATAAAAATATCGACGAAGAACAAGTAGCTATCCCTTTCCTGTCTTTGCTATCGATATAAGTAATAGCAAAGTTTTTTTAATCTGTTAATGTGCATTAATTAAAAAGAAAATAAGAGATTAATATCACCTTAATATCTTATCAAGTTCTAGTCACACTTGGTTATTCAGAATCAGTGTTGTCATCAGCACACTTGTCATTCTTCACTTCTATCCTCAGGGGTGAACGACCTCTTGTGTGTTTCCCTAAACGAGACCGCAAATCTCCTCTTAAGGTTTCTCTTAAATCTCTTCGTGATGGTTGACTGTGAAATCAATACATTTTTTCATATTAATACCCAAGCAGTTTTAGAAATAGAATGATAAAAATTATAAAAATATCAACATACCTATTGTTTACTGCCTTGACTTCACTTTTGACTGACTTATTATTTAATCTGGCCCAAACAGTGGACGCAACGCGTGGCTTGGGCGCTATCACTTTTATTACGCTTCCCTTTGGTCCTCGAATTTCTTTTTCTGATACTTCACTCTCTTCATCACTATCGATTTCGCCCTCTTCCTCCTCATCCTCCTCTTCCTCTACCGCCCGCTCCTCTTCTTCTTCCTCTTCTTCCTCTTCTTCCACTACTACTCCATCAAACTCCTCTTTCAATTCTGCCTTATCCTCATTTTCTTGTTGGTCCTCGTTTTCAGAATCTACAATTTCTCCTTCTTCCTAGAATTTTTTCAAGTTATACATTAATTTTTTTATCTTACTTAACTCTTCTATTAATTAATTTCTCCTAATTAAACAAAATAAATTACCTCTGAAGCATTTGCTTTCGAAACTTCATCCTCTGTCGTTGAAGGATTTGTTATAACAACCTGAATCGCCAGTCGCTCTTTTCGGCTCCTGCCAAGTTTCGACCTTAAATCGTTAGTTGTAGTGAAGGTCATCTGCAAAAATCCACAAAAATATATTATACATAAAAACCTATTTTTACATTCTTTAAAAAATAAAGCTACTTTTAACCAACCTTTTTGGTACGACGTTTTTGCATCTTTTCTTCCTCATCGTCTGCGTGCATGCGCATTCGAAGTACTTTGCTCTTTGTGCACCAATCTTCTTCGCTGTCACTTTCGGATTCACTATTCGACTCCCCTGATAAAGAAATTCTCTTGGTTGGACGTGTTCTTGCACCTAATCTATCTTTGACACTGTTAGGTGGATCTGGCACATGAAATTTTTGTACAAAATCATCTTCTTGCGAGTCGTTGACTCCCCATGATTGTGATAAATTTCCCCAAGGGTTCTTCGATGTAGGTTTTACATCTTCATCTGATAAGTGTCCTTTCATTCTTTTCCTGCTTTGAGTTGATTCCCGGTACGATCTTTTCCTAGATTCTGTTAGGATTCCTCGCACACCTGGAAATATTTTAGTATAATATAATTATTGATTTGAATTTATTAATCCAATATAAGGGATATGAAGATATTAAATGATTCCAATAATCCATACCTCCAAAGTTGGGATTCCCATACTTTTTATAATATTCACTCATTTTCTCTGCATGTGGTTGTTTCTTATCCGATCTCGTAGCGAATCTCATGAAAATTCCTTTCGATTTCGGACAATTGATTCCTTTTCTCCAAATCCCGGGAGGCAAAGGATAGTTTATATTTTTCACATGAACTTCTTTGTCGCTGGTAATACTTTCATCCATTTTATCATCCTTTTTTTCATTTCTATCTTCAGTATCGACTTCGGTCATACACTCATCGTTAGTCTCACTGGATTTTGGACTTAAGTCAGTTGCAGTTCGATTATCTATACCGATTATCTTTTTGGATAATCCTACTAAAGCTCTTGCAGCAGAAGCAGAGTCGAGCCAGACAACATTACCTGAAAAACAATAATTCAATATTTGTTTTATACACTTCTATTGTACAAATATAACAAAAAAAATAAAGTCGAATTAGTAATACACACAAGAAACGTCGTTAATCCATTCAATGGATGCTGGTGCGTAGTCCTCAAAGTATTTGAAAACATCTTTTGTACTCATTTCTTCAGTGCCTCTTATATGTAAAACATTTACTCGAAAATGTTTTATGTTCTCATTTTCTTTCGTGATACCCATGCTATAAGAATAATACCGTTGATAATTAAAAAAATCAATTAGGTTTGGATAAATGTAATTTGAAAACGCTCACTTTATAAAAATGTATTATAAGTTTTACCTTGAATATAAATCTTCGTATTCTTCCAATCGAGATAATGTTTCTTTGTCTGTCATTCCAAAACGCTTAGCGCGTTCTTCTATTTTTTGTTTTTCCTCTTTACTGAAAATATCTATTCCAGTCATAAAAACACCACCTTTATTTTCATACCTCGTTTCTGGGAACTTAAATAAAAATATGCAGGACTAATTAGAATCTTATGCATCAAACAGTAAGTAAAAATAACTATACACAAATCGATATGACTTTATCAAAAATATATCAAATAAGCAATTGGAATAAAGATTTATAGGTTATGAACAGTGTATAACAACTGTGTCTATTGGAAAAATAATATAATTAAAATATAGCTGGGTTGATACTTACAGACAACATTTCCCTGGGATCAAGCTTTTTGGAGTCATTGTGTTTTAAATCCAAGTCTATTAATTCATCAAAATTGTGAGCATCAGTCAGGACCTCCTCCACCTCCATCGGCTCAATTTGTTGATCCATTATGCAAGATAAAAGAATATCTGGTGTTCTTCAACTTTTTGTAATATTATTCTTCAATAAAAACCGTATACACTTGTCTTTTAAAATGTTTAAAATGATTAAAAATTCATAATCAAATATATGAAAATACTCTAAACTACAGTAAACTATATCCAAAAATCAATAGATAATGGAAATGGAAGCACCGAAGCAAATTGTATATTGAAAATTGAATGAAACGTGCAGGTACATATGTACAAAAAACACCGTATGCTGCTGCGTTAGCTCTCAGTAGCGTGCAACAGGAAAACTTGGGAAAACTGGAAAATTGGAAAATCGTAAAAATATTTTATTTGTTCTCCCTAGATACTCATCCCTGGTCACCAGAAAATCTAAAGTCAACTTCACATGTTAGCGGGCATGCGCAATATTCATTTTCCTTGTACAGTGCCCTGCATTAATGCCTTCCCTTGTAAACCTGTCAACCCAACCCTGGTTTCCATTAGAATCTTATGGAAACCAGGGTTGGGTTGTTATTTATACAAGGGAAGGCATTAAGGCAGGGCACTGTACATATTTTCTATGCATATAGTTTCGTTTCTTTGTTCATGGAGTATGGTGAATCAGAAATTCAGAGTGAAAAAAAAATAAAGAAAGAAGGTTCAAAAGTGACGTTTTGTAGATGGTGTACCGGTGTACAGTAATAATAAAGTGAAAATATCAAAACTAACTAAATTAAGAGACAACAGTTGTTCAATTTTAATAATGACGTGTTGTGTACCAAATTGCAACACATCGTACCGGAACGTAAATACTCGTAAAATTACTATGTTTACACCTAACACGGTACGTAGAATATTTCTTGGAATTCTTGTTTTTCGCAACAATAACACAATTTTTACTGTACATATTTCTTGTAACTTCACCGCTAAGGTTTTGTAATTATTTGAAGAGAAAAAACATCACTTTCAATGTAGTAGTTTTACAAGATTTTGTGAATTCACCTCTTTCAAAGTTAACATTGCATTGCTTAAAATATTTAAGATCATTTAATAAATAAAAGACGTCAGTACGATTCCTTTTAATGATTCTTTATTGAATTGAGTAATAAATAATTACTTTATTTTTTTCTGCGTAGGAAAGACGTTTGAGAGAATGGAAAGAAGTACTACAACGTGAGGTAGGATTAGATAAATTAAAAAAAACTGATAAAATTTGCATATTACATTTCAAAGAAGATGTAATTGAAAGAGATCGTACAGTTTATGTGAATGGTGGGAAATGTTATAAAGAGCTTAGGAAAAGAGCTATTTTGTCTGATAATGCTAATCCATCACTTTTTGAAGAAACGCGTGATAAAAAAAGGCGTAGTAAAAAAACAAAATTAAGTTATTGTCGGACAATAAGCCCAGAAATTCTCGCACAACAGAGACAAATGTTTCTAGAGAAATTACAATCAGTTGATAAAATAGAAAGTGAAGATGATGAAGGAGTGAAACTGCCAGAGAAACAAAAAATAATAATAGTTGATGACGTCGCCACAAGGGATGTTGAAAGTATGAAACAAAAAGAAATAAATCAACTTTATGAACAAATTATTAATGCAGTAAATAACAATGAAGTCGTTTCTGAATATTTCAACAAACTTTGGATTCCTAATATTCATGACAATGGATATGTATCGTGGACTCTTTGGAAGGAAGATTGCTCAGGCTTTTATAAACATGTTGTGCTTCATAAGGACTTGAATGTTGATGTAAGTAAAAATATATAGCTGATTAAACTAGATATTTTCTGAATTTTAATATATTTATAGATTTAAATATTACTTGTATCCTTTTGGTTTCAGGTTTACATAAATGGGACATCTATTTGCCTACCAGAAATGAAAATTTCTATAACGAAAATGTGCGAATTTGAAAACTTGATAAGAGAAGTTATTAAACTCGAAAATTAAAGGAATAGTTAAAGTAAGAATAAAATTATATATCTATTAAAAGTTGCATTTCTTATAATAAATTATATCACGATTGAAATTAAAACCGTCAAGGTCATTATGTTTTTTAATTATAAATACGAATGCTCATATATTTTGTACAACATACGACTGAACTTGTTTTGTAATAAAAACGTAAGTAATTATGTTTCAAATTTAGAGTAAGTGCGAAAAAGATAAATATTTTTTTTTATTAAAGTAAAATATACGTTTCTCCTTATAAAAATATATTTTTTTTATTTTCTATAGGCGAAATAATTATGAGAAATTCTTTGCAGATTTAATTTTATTAACGGATAATAATAGAAAATGAAAAAAATGAAAAAAATTATTTGTTACTAAAAATTGATACAAAAAGTTCGTCTAAAGTTATTTCAACCATAGAAAAAGTTTTTTGAAATTCCAGAAATTTAAATTTTGAAATGCACAATTTTTTTTGGCTCATCTCAAATGATTTCATAAAAATCATTTCAGTCCGCCCTACCCAATCCTCCTTTGGATTATCAGTGGTGATCATCTTTTGCGTTCAGGCTCAGTAGCGATTACATTCCCGATCGTTACAGGTCGAAGAACTGAAGACTAGTATTATTATCAATAATATACAAATTGGAACAGTAACAATTTGAATGTGCTAGTGGTGTTTTAAAGTTATTTAAATAATACTTTCATTATGACTAAAAATGGGATACAACTCACAAATGTAGTAAGTTAAAATCACATTTAAATTTTAAAGGGCGAAGGTCGTGTTACGTATCAAGTATTATTGAGTACTATTTATTGTTGTAAACTAAAATCTCTTTCAATTTCAATTGTCTCACGATATTCAAATATAACAGAACAAAATTTATCATAGATAATTTGTTTCATTCGATTTTTCATTTATTATTGTTAAATAATAACAATACTTTTGTAGAAAAACATTGATGAGCGGAATATTTTTATTGAGTGTTTTAACTTTTTTTTTGCTAATGGAAACATTCTTTTGAGATATATTTAGGGAGCGTTGATTAATTACGTAAGGCTGTAAAGCTTTACTTTGTATTATTTCTGATTCTTAAGAGAAATGCCAATTGCAGACTTCAATTAAATTTTGGAATAATCTATGAATAAACTAAATCCTTTCTGTGGTATAACTTATTTTTATTTGTTTAACAAAATTTTATTCTTTATTAGATAAGTACTAATATTTGTAAAGAATTTTTTTGTATGATTTAAAGTAATTGATGTTACATTACACAAATTGAGTTCGTCGTTAAATAAAAATTAAAAATACTGAATTATTCTAAGAAAACGACTATAAAACGAGATGCGATGAAAGAATTTATGAAGATAAATTACTAGTCCTAAAACTAATCCGTAAACACTGTTGAAATTGTTTGTTCCCTAAATGTCTCAGATTACAGACATTACCTTATTTCGAAAATAATTTTTTGAAATGAAATTTCAACAAACTTAGTCAAATTGAAAAAATCTAATTGAATGCAATGACAGAAATTTAATTTAGTATTAACAAAATTCTTAACACATAAAATACACGAATTTCAGTCCACTTTATGGTCTTTACTTTTTTTTATCAGTAATAACAATAATTTTTATCAAGTAGCCTTGAAAGAACTTACTAACAATATATTTTTTTACAACTGACGGAATATAATACGGGGAATAAATACAATAAAGGGAATTTTATTTTAACGTAACTTTACAATAAATGACAAAACATTTAGGAAAATGGTTGATAACTTATTTTTTCCAGAAATTATTTTTAGGAGCTTTCAATTTTTTTTACATAACATTTCTGATTAGTATTAGGATATCAATACTCTCGCTTAATCTCTTATAGATCTCAACTCAAATATGTATTTAATGATTAAAATAAGTGATAAAATCAAATTTCTTTGCTTGATATTTTTTTGGAAGTTTCGTGAATATCTATTTGTAAACTATATTTAATAATATCTTTCATATGTGAATGATCCATTGACCGATTTGATTCTTAAATTCAAGGGAGACTGGTAGAAATTTGCTATTTAAAGTTTCAATTATTTATTATTATTATTATTATAGCTTATATCATTATAGGAGGCGTCAATTAAAAAAAGATAATTGGTCTATTACAAACAGTTCCGATAAGATCGCCAAATCAAATTGCACTTCATGCTTGATCCAGTTTTTCAATATTACGTAAAACCATTTACGATTCATTGTCTTTTATTATGCAATCATTTTGTATTTATATTGAATTCATAATATAGCTGTTATAGGTTTAAATTTTTTTAGAAACATATTAAAAATATTTATTAAAAGTGTTAGATCCAAGTTTTAGTCTCAAAATTCGATTTCTTAATTTTACCTGATAAATATTATAAATACTTATTTTTTCACTCTCTGTATCTATTAATTTTTCAAATATGATTATAGACACAGAGCAAAAAAGTCTAATTTAAGTATTTTTTGCGTAAAATAAGAAGATTGAATTTTGAAATCAATACGGCTAAAGAAATACCTATATATTTTCGCTTCGATAATCAATGATAATATTTGATTTCAGAATGTGATAGATGCAGCAAATACATCTTCAAATGATAGAGTCGAGACGAAAAATAGAAATTCTGATATTACTTATGGAATTGATGATATCCCGCCATGGTATTTATGCCTATTTATGGCATTACAGGTAATATTGCAAATAATTGTAGTTTCATTTTTGTTTGCAGACATAAAGAATTTATTTTTTTTAAGCTAGATAAAAATAGAAAAGAATGTGAAATAAGAAGCTAAACAAGTAACTTGTATTTTTTATTGCAGCATTATCTAACCATGATAGGAGCTATTGTTTCAATTCCTTTTATTCTTACACCCGCATTGTGTATGGCAGAAGATGATCCTTCCAAAAGTCACATTATCTCCACAATGATTCTGGTCACTGGAATAGTCACATTTTTACAGTGTACTTTCGGATGCAGGTGATTTTTTTAGTAATTGGACTGAAGTTTCAGATATAACTTCAAACGATTTTAAAAAAAAATTTTTAGTTTATAATTTCCTAAAAATAGCACTAAAAATTCTAATAATTCAGTCCAATTTTCTTTAGTAATCTATTTATTATTACCCTACACCTATTTTAAAAAAAAGGGAATATTTACTTTTCCCTCCTTCATTAATCGTAATCGATATGGACACGTGTAAAATTTAAAAATGTCTTTTAACTTTTGACTTATGCCTATTTTAAATGGTGGTAATTGTTTAAGAAAGCATCATAGTTAAAATTTATTAGTGTCTATTCCATTCAATAAAAGAAATGTCATTTTGTGTCATTAACATATGGACTCGTTAATTGCTTTGTCAAACACTTTAGACACTTACCAAATTCTAACATTAGTATTTCAGATTAGATTAGATTAAGTGTTTGGGCGAGGAGCCCCACACCCGTGGGGCCCCTCAGACCTCAAAATTTGAATTCTTCATTTTATTTAACAAACATTATATGTAATTAGATATTTTTTTCTCTCTGTTACCGTAAAATAAAGAAATTGAATTTTGAAATTATAACTTTAATCCAACACCTTTAAATAAATTATTTTTTATCAATAAACATCCACAAAAAATTTAATTGTACAAACTTAGGTATTAGCAGTATTTTACGTACTAAAAGTAACGCTACAAAAAATATTTTTTTCAGTGCATGTATTACATATTAGTAGTAGAATCTTAAGGAAGTCGTTAATTTTTTATGAGTAAGAGTATAATGTTTCACTTAGTGTTTGTTAGATCAACAAAATCCATTTTACGACAATACTTAAATTATAATTAATGAGTATCGATCCTCTGACGTGACGTGGTGAAAATTTGCATATGACAAGATAATACGTATTTCCTTTTATCCTTTTCAGAATGAATCTTAGATGTATAATTATCTGCTTTACTTTGAAACAAATTTATGGAAAATTTAATATGTAGAAACACTTTGGTGATAAAATGCTAAATTAACAAAATTCATGCAAAGCTAAGACTTATGATATGCTAGTATGTAATTACATACGATAATGTGATAATAGAAGCTGCTTTGTTTTACTTTGTATTATCACTGAAAAAATTCTTAAAGCTTCAACTGCAATGTGAATTAAAGGTGTTGGAGTCAAGTTCCAATCTAAAAATTCGATTTCTTCATTTTACTCAACAAATAATAAACTTGGAATTTTTTCCCTCTGTAGAATTAATCAATTTTTAACTAGAATTATTTAATTTTTATATTTTTTTTAGACTTCCTTTAGTTCAAGGAGGGACAATATCATTTTTGGTGCCCACTCTTGCAATATTAAATTTGCCACAATGGAAGTGTCCAGCTCCTGAAATTTTGGATGCCATGTCAAGTGAAGATCGCACAGAATTATGGCAAGTGCGAATGCGTGAACTTTCTGGTGCAATTGCAGTCTCTGCCTTATTTCAAGTAATTGTCGGCTTTGGAGGTAAATGAGGACATTTCACTTTTAAGTTTTAGTTAAATATTACTTTAGATTGCAATATTTTTTTTATTTCTTTATATTATTGTAACAACTATTTTTTTTTATCTTGTAGGAATTATAGGATATATCTTAAAATTTGTCACACCATTAACGATAGTGCCAACAGTCTCATTAGTTGGATTGTCATTATTTGAAAATGCTGCTCAGGCTGCTTCACTACATTGGGGAATCGCAGCAGGGTGAGAAATTTTCTGCAGATCTTGTATCTTTATGTCCCTTTCAGACAAATAATTGACAAATATTTAAAAAACTTTTAAAAATTTATACCTTAAATCTATATTTTCTTTCCAGGACGATAATGATGTTGACACTTTATTCTCAAATTTTAGTAAATGTTAAGTGTCCAATAATTGTTTACAAAAAAGGCCAGGGAATTCGAATTATTTGGTTCGGCTTATTTAAACTATTTCCAGTGAGTATCATTATTCTCTCTACAAACTTAATTTCTTTATGTCTATTTACTTTAAACTTTAAAGGCATTGGAACCAAGTTCTAAGCTCAAAATTCAATTTCTTCATTTTACTTGATAAGTATTATAATTAGATATTTGGAAAGAATTTGGATGCCAGCGCCCTTAATAAAAAATTAAGACAAGATTAAATTTAGACGTATCTCTTTACAGGTATTATTAACGATAGTCGTTATGTGGATCATTTGTGGCATTTTAACAGTCACCGATACTTTTCCTCTCGGACATCCGGCAAGAACAGATAGTAAAATTAATATTCTAAACAATTCGCCTTGGTTTCGATTTCCGTATCCTGGTCAATGGGGGATACCGACAGTGACCCTTTCAGGTGTTCTGGGCATGTTGGCTGGTGTTTTAGCTTGTACTGTTGAGTCTATAAGTTATTATCCCACAACATCTCGAATGTGTGGTAAGCTACATTTTTCAATAATTATTATTTATTACATCTCAAGCTTCAAATTTCTATTTTTCATCATTTCAATTTAATTTATTTTAGGTGCTCCACCACCGCCGCTTCACGCAATTAATCGTGGAATTGGAATCGAAGGTTTCGGTACTATGTTGGCGGGACTTTGGGGCAGTGGAAATGGTACAAACACGTTTGGAGAGAATGTTGGAACTATAGGTAAGAGCCTCATCTTTGATGTGAGATCAAGAAAATTCGAAAAAGTCGACTTAGAAGATTGCTATGATTTTATTTCTAGATATATTATTATTTATTCAATAATTTCTTTGATTAAATTTAGGAGTAACCAAAGTAGGAAGCCGGAGGGTAATTCAGTGGGCTTGTGTTTTGATGATTCTTCAAGGAGTAATAAGCAAATTCGGAGCAATTTTCATTATTATTCCGGAACCCATCGTTGGAGGAATATTCTGTGTTATGTTCGGAATGATTGCAGCCTTCGGTAAGTAAATTAAATGTCGGTGCAAAAAAATAAGAAGGGTTTTTTGTTCCATATAATAATTTATCATGTATGAACCGATATTATATATGCGTATTTTATTTATTTAGGTTTATCAGCACTGCAATACATCAATCTTAATTCTGCTAGAAATTTGTACATTCTTGGATTTTCTATCTTTTTCCCATTGGTAAGTCCATTTTTTAAGTATATTCAATTGTGTATATTATATCTAATATTTAATATTTCAAATTTAAATTATTTTTAAAAATTAGGTCATATCAAAATGGATGATAAAAAATTCAGATGTTATCCAGACGGGAAATGAAATTGCTAATAGTGTCATTACCGTCTTATTGAGTACAACTATTTTGGTCGGTGGAATTATTGGTTGTCTTTTAGATAACATAATACCAGGTACTCCAGAGGAAAGAGGTTTAATTGCTTGGAGTAATCAAATGGAATTAAATTTCGATCCTTCGGAAGATGAGAAAACTGAAGATGAATACATTGAAAATACATTCGATTTTCCCATTGGAATGAAGCTCCTTAGAAGGTCCAAATTAATCTTTACGTATTATAATCTGAAGGCTATAATTATAAATGTTGATAATAACTGAATTATTATTTATTGCAGTTGGAAGTGGACGTCCTATTTACCCTTTTCACCTACTTATAGGCCAAGACCGTATTCTTGCTGCAGGCGATCCAAGAGAAATTAATTAAAGCGAATTATTATTAGCTAATTGGTCGATTATTTTCTAGATAGCTCATATTGTACATTTTGTACATAATTATTGAAATTTTAATCATTTGTTTTATAAATACGTAACTATACATATAATTTTGATGATCTGATGGCGACTGTATGCTGATATTTTTAAATAAAGTGATTTTGATTTTAAGGATATAAGATTAGATGTATGTTCATTCTGTTACCTTCTTGTTATAGAACAGTTACGTTAACTAAATGTAACAAATCTTTTGTAACCATTTCATAACGTGTTTACTATTTAAATGCATTAGCAAACGACTTGATACTATTAATTAGCCAAGTCATACTAATTCAGATTTACAGAGTATGTAAGTAAAAAGAAATCTCAAATTATTTTAAATTTAAATTTCGTGTATCCAGTAGTACCAATGCGCATTCGTGCCAACCTAAATTTCTCCAGTTGTTTCGAAAGTTTCGAATGAACTCCACACGGTTTAATTCAGCGCATTTTTTGTAGAATTTTTACATGTTGCTAGCTTTTTATGTGCATTTTTATTAATTTAAAAATAGAAAAAGTATAAATGATGCAATCATGACCGCATCTACAGATGTCGCTACGGTAAATATTCTTCAAAATTCTTTATAGTTTTACGCGTGAAAAAATGTGAACCTAACCTAAATTTTCTCATGATGTTTATTTGTTACTATTATTAAATTAAACAATTTAAAAACGAGCATATTCTGTATTGTATTATTGTATTTATTGTAAAAAATGCCTCTTATTTATGCAATATTGGTAAGGAATTTTCGATAGCTATATATTTATCTAGGATACATATTATTAAAAAAAAACTAAAACTAGGATTTATTTAAATATTTAAAAAAAATTATATGCTATAATATAGAAATTAAATTTTAGGTTCGAGTTCAGGCGTATCTTAATCTACCTCTTGTGAGTCGATGCAGAGAACTCACTATACTAATCGAAGAATCAAGCACAACTGAATTGCAACACGTCTTTCCAGTTTTGATAGATTCTTTATTTGGAATAGCAGACAATGTTGGATGGGATTTACATTCTATCAATTTGAACAGAAATCCGCAAGAATATGAGGCACTCTGTAATTTTCTTGGACCTCAGGGGCCAATATTTTCTCTCTGTTATAAATTGCTTCCAGATTGCTATTTAAAGTACAACTTTCCAGTTTCTTTCTTACCAGTAAGTTTTTATAGCAAATTATCCATTTAATTTGTTCAAACAGATCCTTTGGGTGGGCTTTATATACTTTTTCTTTTTATTTGAAGGCAAAGATACGCTCAATGCTGGAAGAAGGCATAATACCTCCGTTTTATTCAGACAAGATCAGAGACGAGCAGAATGCACGACTTCCAACAGCACTGGCTATGAGTATCCTTTCTTAATACAATTTCTCTAAGCGAATGAATTTAAATATTTATTATTGTATTGGGTACAATAATTCATGTAGGATTAAGGAACTCGATATTTATTATAAGACCTTAACATTCACATATCCCTTCGAGTATTACATCTTCCACTTTGCCTATCATTTAACTAATCCCTGGCTGCAGCAACCCCAACAGGAAAATGTATGGGCCAATTGGGAAACCATCTACGTTCAACTGGCACACAGCTATCTTTATCATTTTTTACCTAGAGATAATTCTCCCGTTTTGCCCATAATTGGCCCCTATGTGAAGAAGACACCAAGGAAACTGATGCAGTCGCCTGAATCCAAAAGGTGTTTATTAAAAGCGAACCCTTTGTTTTAAGGGCATTGGATCCAAGTTATAATCTCAAAATTCAATTTCTTCATTCATTAGGTTACAGACAACGCGATTATTAAGAACTTCAATACTATCTCCTGGTTCAACGAGTCCAACGTCTGGAGTACCGCAACAACAGTGCTTACCTCAGGTTTGGAGAAGTGAAACTGTAGTTCAAGTTTTTCTTGATTTCTGGTTGGAATACACAGAGGAAGAACAATTTTCTCCAAACCTAGTCACAGCTGGTGCGAGCTCTTTGCCACGAAAAGTATATTTATTGTATTTTTTAATATTTTGAATAAGAAGGGGCAATTAAATAGGTTTACTGTATATTATTATCTTTATATTGTAGCACAGCATTCATTCTGGAGAACATATTCGGCTTGTTCGAGCATTTATAAAAACTTTGCATGAATTCGCAAACAGTGCAACGGGAGATAAAAGTGCAATGGACGAATTGAAAAGGTAAAATTAATATTAGTGATGATTGAACAGCAGAATTCAAAACTTTGTCTGTATTACTTATAAATTTTCTTTCAAATTCGTACAGAGTAATACTACCATCTGTACAAGGAAAAATTTACCTTTTTTTGAAAAAAGCGATTCATCATTGGCCCCTTGACAGTTCATTCAGGTTGATCTTAGAAGCTTGGTTAAGCTTTATTCAACCTTGGAGATACATGCCAGGAGTTGGGTATATTGAGGAACGGTTAGTACTTTCTGTTATAATAAAATTATTATTTCTATAGTCTAACAGAAATATATTTTATTGTTAGAAAACTGGAAGAGGAAGAAAAGGGAAAAATACATGATCCTAGCAGATGGGTTTCATTTGTTGCAAACAATCTGCTAGCCTACACAGCGATATTCCAGCAACTTCTTCCAAGATTTATGAGGATAGATTTAGTTGCACCTAAGAACGCATTGATGCTTTTCAGAGTTACGAAGGTACATTTATTTAAAATAAGTGTTAAACGTATATAACGCTGCTAAATATACACAGAATTTTTTTATAATAGGTATTTTCACAATCGTACCTAACGGAAATTTTGTTAGAAGTTGAAAGCTGTATGGACGACGTTGCTCTAAGTCGTGGTAGATTATCAGGAAATCAGTGGACTGCTATAGTGCGACAACAAATTCTCGAGCTTGAAGGTCCCACATATCAGTATATTCCTATGTTTTCAGTGATAATGAAAAATCAGGTAATTTTGAATTATTCTTAAATGTCGAGCATTGGATAAATTCGAAGATTTTAACAAAGACATAATCTCTTTTAGGTGCTTTCTTTTCTTTACACAGTGCGACAAGCACAGTTAACAGCAATTAGCTTGCTTGAAGCTTTAGAAAAGCGAAGAAGTGGAAGAAGGCTTCTTCTGTCTATTTGGAGATTCTTTAGTGGGGAAGACTATTCTTCCGATGATATAAGCTTAGAAGAGAGACGGAAGGTCCCTACATTTTTGGCTTTTGCACAGGAACGTCTGATCTATATATTTAAAGTGAGTAACTATCCCAAACATTCGAAAATTAATTGCAAGCGAAGAAAGTTTCCTTACAAATCTATTTGTTTTTTTTTTAGTTGGAGGAAGAAGAATTTCTGCCAGCAAATGTAGTTGCTGATCAAGAGTATCACGATACGATACTTTCAACTTCATTTTGCCATCAATCGCAGGTAAGAAAGTAATTCTGCTATTTGTGAAATGAGTCTGTCTACCCTCTTATATGATTTATGTTACTCGGCTTAGAGAGGGGAGAGGGGAGTGGTGATCATTATAGGCGATTGGCATCGGTTAGTTCTTCGGAAGCCATTAGATAGCGAATCTAGTTCGATTTTTCTGTATCACTGTATTTCAGCACACTATCATTTTCTCTCTTTATATTTTTTATTTTTCAATGTTTCAATTATATTTACGATTGTGTTTTTGTGTTTGTGATCACTAGTCTATAAAAATATCATGAAAAAATTATTTCATAAAATAATTTTGATATTAAAGCAGGTAAAATTGCATTCAGTTTTGCTAGAAAAGTTTACAACAAATTAATTTTAAACTAGAGGACAACTAAGAGTTTCTTTCTGATTTTCAGGCGGATTCCAGTTTGGATTCTAGCAGACCGGGTGTTTTTGTTCCGATTCCAGATGGAAAACAAAACGCTCGGTATGTAGAATATCTGGGTGATCCAGAACTTCAACCAATCCGCAGTAACGAAAATGCCTTTTTAGTTAGACTGTTTTATCGGTTGTGCAACTATATAAACAGCAAAGTACAGTATTTCATCAATTTATTTTATTTTTATAAACTACTCCGTTCCTATATTCTTGAAAAAATATTTAAAATGTTTTCTCATTACAGTACCAGCATGAATTGATCGCTGCCTATAGTAGAAATGACTTTCTCGGCAGAATTACTCGACAAGTTGTCCAACCTCCAACAACAGTTGTGAAATTACCAAAACGAGGTCCAAATGGCTTTACCTCCAGTTCTGAAACTCGTATTCCTCCCAGACTCAGTTTCCGTCTCATGGCTGGTTACAATTTTTTAGGAAGCATTTTACTTGGAATACTACTTTTTTGGTTTATGGGGTATGTATTTTCAATATACATATAATCTTACGAATTGCGAAGAATACAATTTTGATAATATTACATTTTTTAGTTATGGAATTGTGATCTTCTTTGGATTCTCCTTTTTTTCTTGGCTAGTCTACATACTGGTTCGCGCAATTTGCGAACCTTGGCTTAAATCAGACAACGCAACAAGACGACTCGCTTCCTCTCTTACGGGAAATTAAGAATTTGGGATTACAAAGATGAAACGCTTAATATTTTTATAACTGACAGTCCTCGTGATATGTGATGCAGTCTAATTTTACTATTAAAAGAGTATTGATCCTCGAATTGGTGTTACTTTATTTAAGACTGCCTTATCCTTATCTCGACGTATACAAAAGAGAAGATCATATCTCGGAAGTGAAAAATAGAAAGATTTTGTAGAATTGAGTGACATTGTGGTCACTGGAGAAACAATCTTCCTGACATTCACTTTTCGAGATGTAACCTTCTCTTTTGGACCAAAAAGTCTTACATTTTTTTTAATAATTAATAATTCAAGGATCTTGTGGAGTTTCTTCTTTTATGTTGCAGAGAGCACCACCTTTTTTGACAGGAATAGTGGCAAAGCGCACTTCGCTGCTTTCGGAACTGCTTGTCGGCTCATCCTAATTTAAAAATCGGTTGTGATATGCAATTCAAAAAGTTCCAAGTCGATTTACTCACCGAAATTGACATTTCTTGTTCGTCGCACTCGCTTTCCTCGTCTTCAGAATTAACAGCCCGCTGTAAGTAGAGTTTCACCTAGAAGTATAATATTCAGAAATCCTATTATAAAATAATATTCAACACCTTTAAACTTAATTATCTGTATTTTTGAAAAATAATCTTACTTTTCGTATACTCTTTAGGGAAGAGAGACTGGAGGTCCTAATAGGCTTGAAACAGCTGGTGAAAATATCTTCTGGAACTGGCGGCAAATTTACAACACTGCTGAGATCTATTAGCGACTCTCGTGACCAATTCTCTGGATACTTTTCATCTACATCAGAACGAAAACTGCGTGTGCTGTAAGTTTGTGGTAAATTGTAGTTTTGTTCAGTTTTGCTCTGCTTGCTGTCAAGCTGTCGTAATCGTTCTGTGATGCTTGTTAATGTTAAATTGCTGAAATCATTGTAAGGGCCTACGTCCGTCAATTCAATGTCTTCCATGTCCAGCAATTCTTTCTCGAGGATTCCAATCAATTTTAAATATTCTTGTTTTAACTGTTGCACATGTTGATCAGACCTAGAATTCATTTCTAATTGATGCAGTGCTGCATTTGAAATTCGTTGACATAGAAGGGTGAAAACTTTTGCCGCGCTTTGCATAGTTGAAACTGTCTGGGAGGTTCGTGTCTAGAATACATTTAATAGGAATTCATGATGTGTTTTCATTTTTGGTATAGAGATTAAATTAATTTTTTTATCGATCGTACCATTACATTTTTTAGATAAGATACGTATTTTTCCGCCACTTGAGCTCGTTCCCTCAATTCTATTGACATTTCAGTGACAAGGGTAACGTTAAAAATCATCTGTAAATCTGACATTTTCGTTGCTGGACTCGCCATTGTAAAGATTCCGTTTTTATTTTTATTTTAAATATTTCATTAGTTGTTTGTCCCCTCGAATTACACTTGACACAAGTTGCAAATATGCTTGAAAAGACGCGAGCAGACGCGAGAAATATTTTGTTTCCTGTCAGAACTTTAGTATGAAAAGTATCAAAACAAAAACAGTGCGTTTATTTATCAAATTAATGAATACTTTCGTGCATTAGATCATTTATTTCCATTTTTTATAGAGAAAGATTAGAAGTTAAATTTTTTAAAAGTCTCTTTCCTTTCAAGATGATTTACAGCTATAAACATATAGCGTTCATGTTCTGCAAACACGTATATGTGTGTACGTAGCATACACGAATAGAAATAATATCGATTCCTATTCATTCAATCCATAAGAGGGTAGTAAATTATTATCCTGTGCACATTCAACTGCTTTTGCTCGTTATCACTCTTATTGTGAATATGTGAGTCTGTATGTTGAAAAATTACGCTAGAATGATCGTATGAATTAATTCCGAGAGGATGATGGAATATCCCATTTTTTATAATATAAAATAGGAAAATAGTGTTACATTTATAAAAGAAATCTCCTCTAGAAACTTTTTTCTGATGTAAATAAAAAAGGGTCGTAATCAACATGATATGTAGCAAAAAGAAGACGTGAAAACCTTTTAATTGGGTCTCACTTCTCTAGCTACCAGATGCCGGTGTAGTTTGATATTTATTTCTTCTCCGGTGGTGGCAGGTCCCAGAATTTATGACCTGGAAGATATGTTACTTCCTCTCAACTTACTTTTGTTTGTTGATGAAGAGCGTTTTGAATTTTCTGGAAGTAAATCCACAAGAAGGAATTTTTTTATTAACTTGTTTATACGAAAAAAGTAACAAAAAATAGACTATCTTGATTACAGAAAATGAAATTATGTTACAAAAACCCTGACCAGCGACAAGATTGAATTTACTGAATCTCGGAGAGTGTCCGAGAGAGTTTCGAAAAGTTTCCTTTAAATTGATTATCGTGTCCCAGGAACTTAGAATCACTTCTATTTATAAAGTTTTTAACTTTTTTTTGTTTTATTGAGAAGTTGGAATTATTGTGAAGAAGGCGAAAAATTAATAAAAAAGGATGAAATAGTTTAAAAGGTCTGGATAGGTTTGCTAATAAATTCTTCTTCAGGAACTTTCTTAATGACCAAAATGATTTCAATGTGTGATGATTACACATAGGTCTATTCGTAGAATACAGACCACTCATGTATAGCTTGCAATTAGAGCCTTTATGCAATGTCAAGAGCTCTGTTATGTTCCAGTTAAGGACAATGAGATGGGCTGAATTACCTCGAATAAACTTCTTCACAAATCGTTATTAACTTCAGTCAATGTTCAATCTTACCTATACATAAATCTTGAAATCAAATACAAACATGTGACATGAAAAAATTGCCTTTGTAAATTTTGATTACATAGTTAAATAATAAGGCAGCTTAATTTGTAGATTTCTTCTTAATTAAATTCACCAAAGTATTAAATTGACCTTTTTATGTTCTTTTCAAGACTACAAATTAATTAGGATAATGAAATCTTATCTTAGAATTGAATATTTTTTTCTGAAAGTAAAATTAGTTTTGTTCTGCTTAAAAAAATCGTTTATAATTAAAAATTTTTAATATGACGTTTTAAATTAAATGGGGTTTTCATTAGTTTCTGTAATGAATTAGCTGTCAGGATTAAAATTTGATTGCAGCGCACCTTTTTATCTCATAAAACGTGATGCGTCGTTCTATATATCGACCCCATTATTTCCTCTTTACTTTTGATGAGCTTAGATATCCAAATAAATTCTGTTACACGCGATACAATTTTAAAGTTAAACATCTATTATACGATATAAGGGCATTTCCACGAAAGTGTCATTTTTCATATTAAAAAATTAGTTTCAAAATAATGTTTTCGTACAAATCACAAATTTTTTTCATGTGAATTAAAATATTCATGTATGTAAATGATTTTAAAGAATCGTGAGAGGCTTGTATTACTGAATCTTACTTAGATGCAAATTTATTTTTTTTAAACCCTAAATATAGGGGCAACTCAATATTTTGCAATTTCATGGTTTACTAGTTATCTTTTTATGAGTTTAGATGTCAATTAAAATTAATTTTCATTTCTAACACATGTATTTTCAGGTTTTTTACCACCTATTCCTGACGATACGCAACTACCACTGCAAGGAAAACCGCCCACACGAACCACTACCGCAACTCCTCGTTCTCCTATCAGTAGAAACAGTCAGTTACATACCGGCGTAGGGTTGAGAAGTCAGGCACATGGTTGACCTCGTCTCGTCAAATCATACTATTGTTATTATATCATTTACATATTTGTTGTTTATTCATCATCATCACGTGTGGAAAGAGGGACTTTCTCCCTTTGTTTTATAAGAAACATTACTAACGTATAAACTAAAAATCGGAACATAATTAATTAAACACGAATTATTTATTTAAATAATAATTATTTATTTAACTTGCAAGTGAATATAAAAAATTTATAAAGTGAGAATATTGCCAATGATTATAACGCGCTTATAATGCAAAGAACATCATTGAAGAGATGGATTTCAAAAGTTGTGAAGAAGTTTTAATATATGGAAGAATTTACTGAATATTGACAAATTATTACCACCCATACTGGTTTTTACTGGACGACTCCAAGTTCATTAAATCAGGGATTTAATTAAAGGATTTAAGCTCTTTCTTATACGCTGAGCGCAAAACTCTTATATTGGAGAGCACTCAATTAATCGCTCGAAACTTTTATTACTTTCAAACTAGAAAGAAAAAGGAAAAGAAAAAAATCATTAAAATTTTTTCTTAAAAGAAAAAACAAACTACAACTTGACAAATTGAGAATAAGACTTCAAAGAGCAGTGAAGATCAGAAAATGAAAATTCAACAATCATGTATTTATTTTTCAAAAAGAAAGGGAAGATCGAGGAAGGCGAAGAATAATAAAAAGTAATAATAAATAGAGCTTTATACTCTACAAAGAAGTAAGCTGCTTGTACTCTGCATTTGGAATTTTCTGAAAGAAGTTGAGTATATGGAGAATAAGGAAGGGCCAGAATGATACGTATACTTATTGAAAAGGAAAAGAAAGGTTGGACGTCTCTTATCGATCATACTCTTGCTTTAATGGGGGTGGAAGGCGAGATCCCATGAGATTGAAAAAAAAAACATATCCGTGATGAGGTGACGAGGCGCGTGTAATAGAACAATTCCAAAAGCACGCAAGCTTCTGAGAGATAAACTTGTACTTTGTCGCTGAACATGCGCTTCAATGATGACCCCCGTAATGAGCTTCACGACATTTACGCACGAAGAACGTGGTTTGACTGTCAACACCGGAAAAAGCAACTAGAACTTTCCCGGGGGGTGAATTTCTTCTCTGCAGGTGTCTTTGACACCATTTCCTCTTCCGAGAATTTCCTCCGACAGAAAAAAGACCTCAAATTAATTAGCAACCCTCTTATTGCGTGACGGATCTTTTCCTCAATTTTAAAGAAATAAGTTGGTACTAACGAAAGTTAGTAACAAAAAGGAACTTTAACAAATTTCATTCAGCGATAAATATTGCATTTTATGGAATTGGATTTGAAGAGATTGTCTGAAGAATGCAAAACTGAAATCTAAAATCAAAACTGCATCCTACTATGGAAACTCCATATTCCACTGATGACAATGAGTTAGGTTTGCTTAATTATACTGTTACAAGTTTAAATGATACAGAATATGGTTCGAAGCTGAATATTCCGTATACGGTATGTGAAATACTCGTAGCAATTTGTGCAGTCTTTGGTAATGGATTGGTCATTATAGTGTTTAGTAAAGAGCGCAAACTACGGCGAAGAACTAATTACTACATAATATCCTTGGCTACCGCGGATTTATTAGTGGGCCTGTTTGCAATTCCCTTTGCAATTTTAGCAAGTATTGGACTTCCTACTAATTTATATGCGTGTTTATTTACTGTTTCCGTCTTAGTCGTGTTGTGCACTATCAGTATTTTCTGCTTGGTTGCGGTTTCCATTGATCGATACTGGGCTATCCTTCATCCCATGGGATACTCTAGAACTGTAAGGACTAAAACAGCTATAGGTGAGATTTATTGTATTACTGGATTTATTGAACTTTCTACATCACCGTTTAAGTCATGCGATCGAATATAATTCCTAGAACGATCAAAAGAATAGAGTAGTTTAGTAAAGCTTCGAGAGGAAACTGTAATTTCTTCATCCCACGGCTTTTCATGTTATCTTACGTATAAATAAAGTAGCTGCATCATTGTAAGATAAGAGATGTCATGAACCTGTTATAGCTTTTAAAAGTAGATTAGGGAATAATTTTTATGGAGTCTCATGGGATCCTCTTTACTGTGCAATATTTAATTTTCAAGATAGATTTTGAATTCTTCGTTTTTTGCAAAAAATATCGAAATTAAATATTTTTTCGCTCTGTATGCAATCTTATACTTAAAAAAAGATTAACGCTACAGAGCAAGAAAATATTTATCTATAATTTTCGTTGAGTAAAACGGAGAATGGAATTTTGAGCTTAACACTTGTAAATTTCTGCTAATAAATTATACATTCTTCAGGTATAATATGTATTTGCTGGGTAGCTGGAAGCGTAGTTGGTTTCTTGCCACTTTTTGGCTGGAATGCTGGAGAGAAAGATGACGATACTTGCATATTCACAAAAGTGATGGATTATGATTATTTAGTCTTTCTGTACTTTGCCACAATCATATTTCCGGCGTTACTTATAGCTGCCTTCTACGCTCATATATACCGAGTAGTTGTCAAGCAGGTAAGCATAAATTTACGAATAAGCTCAAAACTTAATTACCGTTATAATTAATTTGATTGTTTAGTTGCAGCAAATCGTGACGATGAATCCTGTTGGTTGCAAAGAGGGACAATCAACTGGGACTATGTTGCGACTTTTGGGAGCTGCGCAGAAACGGGAAGTTAAAGCAACGCAAAATTTATCAAGAATAGTCATCTTCTTCATTATTTGCTGGTTCCCTCTCTACACAATTAATTGTGTAATGGCATTTTGCCCTCAATGCAAGGTGAACGAGATCTTCCTCAACTTTTGTATCATCTTGTCTCATTTAAATTCAGTGGGTAATCCACTGCTCTACGCCTACCATTTAAAAGACTTCCGAGCAGCTCTCAAGAACTTTCTATACAGGTATTCAAAATTTTAAAAAAGGCTTGGATTAAAAAGTATTAAAAAGTTCCAATTTCTAACAATAAGTTCTTCGTCTTTTATTTTTTAATTTCCAATTTTATTAAGCGTCAAGATACATAATTAAGATTCCAAAATTTTTCAATCACACTTCTATTTAAAAAAAAAAGAGTAGCGCCAGAGAGCTAAAAGATATTTAATTATAATATTTGTTAAGTAAAATGAAGTTATAATTTTCATTATGTATTTTCCAATACATACTAGCCTTCTTATCGGGATTTTTCAACACTTGAAAGAGATGTTTCATTTTTCCTGTACAGGATGCTGTTTCCGCAGGGAGATGTAAAAGCTAGCGTCATAAGTGTTGTTCAGGAAAGAGCGGGGTCTTTCCAGTGTTCTCGTCAGTTGGTGCGTCATGAGAACAGCACTGGATTTTTCGTTTCGAAAAAGCAACATTCGACCCTCCTAAGACAGGTACCATAAGAAATTTAATATAATATATATAATAATATTGTAATATAATATATTTAATAATATTTTGTATATTTTATCAACGTTTTACAATTAAGGTGACAGACGGAACAAGTAAGAGTCAAGTTGCAAACTTAAGAACTGCCTCTTTCAAACAAAAGGTGGAAATTGATTCCCCGACATCTACACCGAGTTATGGTGAAAAATATGGAAAAAGCGTGGGTTTCGCTGGGGAAGATACCAGTCCGAATGTTAGTATTAATAGTAACGAGATGCATAAAAATGAGGAGAGCTCTTCGACCAATAACCAGAGCGACGATTCAGAGTTCGAGTCTCCTTCCAGGTAGGAAATCTTATCTTAATTACCTTCTTGTGTAATTTTTAAATTTATATTGCAGTTTACGTATTTTTCGTTTATACAGATGTTCAGCGATAGAACTCCAAACCTACAAGTCTTTTTTTCCATTTGTTGATTCTGACCTGGAAACTTGTGAAGAAACCATTCCTGAATCAATTTTGGTGATCGAAGTAGACGTTAACGAAATCGCATCAACAAAGACTGACAATTGAAGGTTCAAATTTAGACCAAGATTCTGATGGAGTCGTTTAAAAGTTGGTAATAAATTTATAAGTATATATTTAGTGAAACAAAATTATATTTAAAATATTTAATTGCTCTTAAGACATCCTTATGATGTAATACTTAAACGTACGGATCAAAATCTTTGACTAATATTTTGAGAACTAAATATAAAAAAGATACATTAACAAATAAACCAAGTTTCCTTATTAATAGATTTATAGTAGCAATACTTTTATTCGATCTTGAATAATTTGCAGATACAACCAGCAGCAATTACGAAAATTTCTTGTGCTAGATTTCCATCTGTATTAAGTACAGTGAATTTTCGAAAGGTGTAGTTTTGCTTGCATACAGATTTATAATTGCTCTTTACACAGCCTTCGATGTAGTTACATTCTTTTTCGGGATGCCTGAAAAATAATAAAATTTTAAAATAGAAATGTTAAGAGTCTTTTTTCCTCATGGAAGACATAAATGTATATCATATCACTAAATGTGAAAACATTATATAAATAAATATTGTTAACTATAACGTATTGTGTGGATTAAATTTTTTGTTCAAAAATTACAACCACAATATCCTCAAAATTAGAATATTTCATTTTACTTAACAAATATTATAATCAGATATATTTTCCATCTTATAGGCGAGGAATTTAATTGTGAAGTTGGAGATTGGAATCTTACTTGCAAACTTGCACTGTTAATGTTTGGTTGACTTCCGATGACTGTACTATATACCGCATTTTTCCGCGTATCGTCCTGCCCACCTTTGGTTTAATTACTTTATCCTATTGCACAAAAGTTAAAATTAAATTAATTCTTATGTTATTTGAACTTATTTCTTAGAATATTAAACTTACTTCAACAGTACAGAGAAGAATTTCCTTTTCATCTTCATTTTTTTTATCTTCCGCAAGAGTAGTTGTATTTTTCATCTGTAAAAGAAAAATTATATTAAACAAAAAAGAATTCATTTTCAGAAACGCAATAATTTACCTCAGTTGAACTAGCAGGATTGGACATGTTTTGTTTTTGGCAACTACTCCCATTATCAACTACCTTTTTAATTGTCTCTACTGGATATGTAGAGCATTCATCACAGAAGGTAGTATTACACTCATCTTGCGAAGGAATTAAGTTTTCTTGACTTGAAGTATCTTCAACAAATTGAAATATTTACAATATATCGTTTATTAAATTATTTTGCTTTAATTTTAAATTTAAATAAATTAATATCAACATAACTAACTGTTTACAATATAAAGTCTTTACCTCCATATGTTTGTTTATTCAGAAAAAAAATCTGAAATTATAAATAAGAGGTTCAAAGAATCAATTTTCATACAATGATTAAAAATGATTAAAATATTATTATTAATTTTATACTTACCAGGAAGAAGTAAAATATGAGAAAAACAAATTGGTCTACAAGAATAGAATTACGAATCGACATTTTTAAAGTAAATTGGTGTATTATATAAAAATTGTTTACACTGACAAATTAATTTTTATATTTTAATCTTATCAGGCAAAATCAATTTATAATTAATTCTTTTAAAACAGCGAAATTTACATTAGAAACTCTTCCTCGAAAAACTTTAGTCTCTGACTTCTTTTCAAAGTACTAAGATGTAACAAATGTTAAAAAAGAAAATGCGCAAAAGCGCATACACACTTTGAAATCAGTCAATTACGTGCAAACAATAATGAAAAACACTCCAACAAAGATAAATAAAATTATAATGTCTAAAGAGAAGGGACAGAGTGATGGGCAACCTGTCTTTTTCTACTCGAATGTGATTGGTAGAGACAAGAAGATGTAATCAACTTTTTTAATTCCTTCCGTCCATTTATGTTATTAGGGTCATAATTTTTTTATATATTTTTAATGGGCGACATTAACTCAACAACTTTTGTTTGAAACTTGTTTTCATCAGACTAACTGTTTTAATAATTAACAACGTTTAAAAAAATATTTTAAAAATTACTTTTAAATAGAATGAATTTTGATAAGGAATGTAAAATAAGAAAAAGAAAATTACTATCGTCATTATATACAGATTTTACTAATATTTACATACATAAATTACTATATTGATAATATAGCAACTGACTCTCCTTAATTTTAAGATCTCCATTTCAATTAACAAATTTAATTAGAATTTGGGTTCAACACCCTTAAAAACTACGAAATGACAAGGAAAAAAATGAAAATGTTATAAGATGCAAGTGTGAAATATATCACAGATTTCTGCACGTGATGATTGAGAGCATGTAGGCACAAGGGAAAGAAGAAATCTCTTCTCCTCAGGGTTGTCTTTCCCAGCTTGTTCCATAAATGAGAAACATTCCATCGTATCATAACAGTAAGTCGATGCAGCAATTAAGGTTGATATCATCTGTAGGGCAAAAGTGAATTTGATTAATGGCTTATTCATATATAAATTTATGAATTAAAGATTCAGTTAAAATTCAGAACGTACCAATATCATTACCGCAGTTCTCTCTCGTTCGTTGGCTGTTTGATCGTATTCAAACTTAATAATTGCAAATGAAGCATCACAAGCTGTGTATATCACAAGGTACAGAAATTCCTAAAAAAAAAAAGTTCTATTGAACACTGATTGAAAGAGTCGTAGCTTAAAGCTTTTGAAATCAATTATAATTCCTCGTTTTATGCAAAAAGTATTAAAAATAAACATTTTTTCGCTCTGTATGCACATTTATATTTTGTAGAAGAGTATGTATGTGTAAAGAGGGAAAATATATTTAATTATAATATTTGTCATTACCGAAAGAAGAAGACGAATCTTGTAAGATTTCCAGTACATGGCTTCTATGCGATATGAGTAAACAAATAATAAAAAACTTGAGATACAAGCACCTATAATACAGTGCACTTGTATATATCTGCTAGAAAATCGGCATAAACCAACAGTGATGTACATAGTTATACAGCATATCTGAAAAAATGTTTATTTTAAACCAAATTTTTAAAATAAATTATTTTTTATTGTAAAAAATTCCTTACCACCTGTGTTAATTTTAAAAGTCCAGTTGTACTCCAAATATAAGAATTATTCAAATCGTTACTTCTCAATTCGGAATCTATTGCATTAACAGATGAGTTACTCATCTGCGCTTCATTTCTTAGTTCAATTTCTTCAGAAGGTTCATAAGCTCTGTTTTGATATCCTAAATTTTCACTTGCTTCTGTATCACTATAATCCGAGTCTGATAAGAAAGCGAAATTCCGTTCAGTGCGTCTTTGCATCTCGCCTGTTGAATATGGCGAGATCGAACTCTCATTTGAATAATCGTTTATCACTATTACTGCTGCCTCTATATTAAAATACTAAATTTATTAAAATGAAAAAGTATATTTTCTTAATTTAGGTCTTTCAAATAATTATTTTATGAGATATTAAGTATTTTTAAGAGATTTACCAATATTTGAAGAGGTTGAAGGTCCTGCTATATCTTCCTGCAAGTATCTCCACCTTCTTCTATTGTTACCTGGACTTTCGCTTAGTTGAGTGATTTGAATTTTTTCTTCAGGATGATCAGCTTTCAAATTGTCTTTTACGACTATTACAGACGGTACTGTGAATTTTAATAGAAATATTACTTCGAGTTTCAATTGGAAAGAAAAAACTACCTTTGTTTCAAATTACCAATATTATTAATTGAAGAAGAAGAGGGTTCTTCGATATCCTTCTGTCGATATCTCGACTTATTTCTTAAGCTTCGACTCAAGATTTTTTTAGAAATTCTTCTGGGACTTTCCAAATTCAAATTCGGCTTGTATATTTTGTCATCAGATTGAGACCTCTGCAGACTTCTTCCGGCATCATGGAAATCAGAATCTGATGATGTTGCACTTTCATCTGGATTATTATTTATGACTATTACTGATGGTTCTAAAAAATAAATCATAATCAGATCGATTCTAATAGAAGGATTGATGAAAATTTAGTAGATTACCAATATTAGTCGCCATGGAAGGATTTTCTGCAGTTACTCCTCTTGTTCTTATCTCAAGATGCTCAAACCTATTTTTATTATTTTCTGATTTAGTTATAATCCTTCTTGCAAGGCTAAGCTGAGGCGAGTACGGTTCTATGGCTTCAGGATCATAGTCACTCGCAGAAGGTTCATTTTTCTGCTCAATACACTCTAAACCTCTTAAATTAGAATCTGATGGTTTTAGTTCTTCAATTTCCGGTTCAAAGTCCTTTGACTTCCTTTCTTCAGGAACTTGAAATTTAGGATCAGATGATACTGTATCATCATATCCTAAATTATTTTCAGTCTCGGATTGCATCGTGACATCTGAGAAACAAGAAAAAAATTAACATTGTGATATTGAAATAACAATGATTAGAACATCTTCATTCATTAAAGTAAACATTTACCCTCATTACCACCTTGATTTCCTTCTTTAAAATCTTTTTCTGTATCACAAGTTGCTGAACTCTTCACATCAGTTTTTGTAATAATGGAACTTACTAAAGAATTGTCTATTCCTTCGGAGGGACTTTTTGGTAAATAATCGTTCAGTGTTATCGACTCCACTGTTAAAAACAAAGCGATTGTAAATACTGTTAGAAAGACGAAACCATTAAAAAATTATGCAATCGTACAAAAGAATCACAGTATCCATATTTTTATTTCTCATATTCTTTTGATCAGTTATCTAATTTTTTATCGGTCCTAATGTAAGCATTTAAAAAGTGTTTTAAATTACCAATCTCATCTAAAATGGCTTTGACAACCTCCTGCTCCCTAAAAATATAAAATATTTCTAATAAATATATTTTACATATCGTATAATACAATGGTGGCATATGGCCCGTATTATAAAAAGTGAATATTTCAAAAATTGAATAAAATTTGAAAGAAAGCTTCAAAGTAAAAGTGACATGAATGCCGGTATAGAACGATGGAAGAAGTTCGTTGACTTACATGATAGGTCCGTCTATAGAACCAGTTGGTTAACTTCTTTTCATGAGAATTTCATACCTGGTCCTCCTACAGCATCATTAGTAGAACCAGGTAAAACCAAATTGGAAACTCAAATTTCTGGATCCACATTCGTCTTTGATGATGCAAAATAACTGCTGGAAGGATATTTAACTCTTACATCAGAGAATATTGTCTGGCTGAGAATTTTAATCCTTTTTCCACCTTTCTTTCTTCTTCTCCCACTCTTTATTTGAACGATAGCATCAAACATGCACCTTAATTCTTTACCTTCTGTATCACTTGAGTTATTTCAGTTATCACCGTCGGTAAGGCTACAAACTTTTATTGAAACAATTTTTCCAAGATTAGAATGTTAGCAAAAAAATAATCGTGTTTATTGTTATACTGCACTTACATGTGTTTATTACTAACATGAAAGATACAAAAACTTTGTATAACTATTCTAATATACAAAAATTCTATACTACAACTGAAATAATTTATTTTTAATACATGAATACTTATAGTTAGTGGTAAATGCATTTATAATACTGCATAATTAAAAGAGCTTGAAGGCGGATCAAGTTTCTCAAAATTCTATTTCCTAGTTTTATTCAACAAATATTATAATTAGATATTTTTTCACTCTATGCCGCTGTCCTTTTTTGAACTAGAAGCTTTTAATTATATAAAACATATAAGAAGTTTAAAAGGATTAACAAAATGCTGATAATCTTCAAAATATATAAAAATATAAAAATGTTTAACATATTTGTCTTTTAATCATTTAGAGTTTAGCTTTCAATATTCACGTTTTATATTAAAACTCTTATATCTCACTGTGAATATTATTCGCATTTTTCTTCAAATTTGATGTTTAACTGACAATCTATGACGTGGGATTAAGCATTAGACTCGTATTTCGCTTCTTTAATTGCTTTTTCCACACTTTAAAAGTGGCCCATACGTCCCAAGCGTAGACTATTGTTGAGAGATAAACAATTACCTAAAATATAGAATGAATTTCTGTCTGCATCACAATAATAAAAAAGATAAGAAAACATTAACGACAATTTTACCTACCAGCATAAAGATAAGATTTTTTTTGTATGACTCAGTGTAAACAGTTGCATCGTAATCCTCAATTGAAAGTGTGAATCCGAGTATAAAAGACGGTATCACGAGAAATTGGACCAACCACAAGAGAACATATGTGAATTCCTAGATTTAAAAGAAATAATCAAAATCATTTTTTTTCTTTTTTAGTAATATATATAAGAAAACTTATTGCACTTACTACACCAATACACAAATTTTGCCACGATTTTAAATAATGCTCGGTGACACCACATGAGTGCAATAAAAATATAATCCCCGAAATACAAATTCCCGAAGCTGCCACTACATTAAGATATTTAACGAAAATATCGACATAGCTATCTGGATAACTCACAAGTCTGCAAACCATGACAACAACAATATCCTGTACCTAAAATGAAAATGTTTTAACTCATATCTAAAACATACATTTTACCATATGATTCAAAATAAAAATGCATACTATTTGTGCTACTTTCAGCTTTCCTGTGAGTCGAGTTTTGTACGGAGTGTCATATCCAAGATTGACTGGTGCAGTGTACGTAATTGTACCTGGAGTTATCGATTCAGAATTTACATTTTCTTGAGGTATAACGTTTACATTTACTGATTCTGCTCCAGTAGAATTCGTTGTTAATTTTCCTGTTTGGGAGTTGGTACTTTCTTGAGTATCACTCCTTCTCATTTTGATCAGTTATCTGCAAAATATTATATTTATGTATAATTATAATTATATATATTTATGCCATATATTAATATTCAAGAAATATAACAAGCATAACGTAAAAAATACAATAAGGGCATCAAAGGGTATAGAGTTTGATAATAGTTCTAAACTTTCTTTAAGAATAATACATATTCACTCATGAACTACTGAACTGAATGCTATTTGAGGTTGAATCAATTATTAACTTTGCATGTCAATCAATAAATTGCGTTACATTAAAAAGAACACCTAAGAGTTTATAAAAATAATTAAACAAATTTTTTTTCGACAATGCTTGGAAAACAGAGGACAAATAGGAGGTCTAACTCCCCTATTTGTCCTTTGTTTTCCAAACATTGAAGATAGACACACGATTTTTGGGCACGGCCGTGAAATATAGTATAATTTAGAAATGTTTAATTTTACTAATCTTTAGAATTGTAGCAATTAGTTTCAGCAAACTTGGATCAAATTAATTATACACTATTTAATAAAAGAATCATATAAATATTTCACTATTCGGATCAAAATCTAATACTGAATTTAAATATAAAAGGCGCCAAGCTTTCAAGAAAGCAATTGGCAGTATTTTTTCGAACGATAATAAATTTATTATTAATAAATTAGGTACATTATAAGTCTTATGCGCAGAATGTAATGCAAGGAGACCGGAAAAACTCAAAAGTGTGAATTAAAGGGATACTTACAACAGACCATGCAATTTAAAATAATCAAATAAATTAAGTAATTGATACTCCAGTCTAAGATGGAGTTCAACAAATATATTTCAAATTATGTAAGCTTCAATAGACTCTTTTTAACACTTTATGACAATTTTTTTGTGAAATTTCACTAAAACGTCAAACAACGTTGCTTTCTTTATCGTACTGCGATGCGGACTCCAGCCGGCAAAGAACATCAACGAACATGCAATTTCGACATATATTTGTTAACGCATGCGCCACATAATGTATATACGAAAGAATTGCAAAGTATAGTGAAATAATTCATTTTTATACGAATTACAGATTAATGTGACGACTTTTTTACTGGATGTTTTATCGATTCCTATACAGATTTTTTTACAGAATCCTGGTACATAGGTTTCTTTATAAATTACACTTCCTGTTACAAAAGTTATAGATGATGATGATCATTATCATCATCATTCTTTGGAAAGAATTATAAGGGATTTTAAAAGAAAGCAAAAGGCTTAAAAGATTCTAATTAGAGGTTTTTCCTTTAGTTGGCCGAGGAACCTACAAGAACCTGTAAAAGTTTTTCTACTGCAGATGAGAGGAACCGCTACAGTAAAAAAAGAAGGTTTCTTTATCAGGATCTTGCGATTGTTCAATACATTTAATGCTTCTAAGAGCTCTATTCTATTTCTGCTATTTCTATTTTCACTAGACTTTCCGTCGATTTGTTTTATAAGGTTTTATTAGATTCTCTACTTTGTCCAGGTTGAACATACTCTTACGGAATCTTCGAAAATGAGCCATGTCTTTTTTTTTTAACGAAGCGGAAGTGTGAGATGGATCAAAGTATAATGATCATAAAAATGTGATGAAGATTTCAGTATATTTACGTTTATTCTCCTAAAATAAAAATTATAAATAGATTCAACACACTTTACGGAGCAAGTTTTACTTAAAGAGAGATGTATTTACAAACACTTAGCGAATATTTCACAAATGCTTTAGCTTCTTTTCCTTTCTACTTGAAAATCATGATACTTTTAAAATATAAAAAATTGTATAGAATGGGATAGCAAACAAGTATTTATAGCAAATTTATATCAAAGTTTGAGGATATTTTTGGATGGCGCGCTACCAATTCTTTGTGAATGAATGAGCTCAAAATAAAAGCGTCGGTCACAGTTTGTACTTGAAATATTTGACAAAGTGTAAGAGTACCTGATGTGACTCAAATTTTACATCATACGAAACAGTGTCATGCTAACTATCACATAATGCTTATATGGAATTCAAAATATTCATATTCAGGTGATGATTTGTTTATGAAAAATCTTCCATACATTCTGTTTTTTATAATAAGAAAAATCTGCAACTGTGTCATGTATCATTAGATGTAGAAGAATGTTACATAAGATATAGATGAAGGATAGAAAAAATAATCCCGCAATTAATCGCTTTCATGTGTTAACATTGACCTTTTTTCATATATGCACCGGGTCCGGGACATGTTTCTTTACTTCCGCGTGCGGCTAATGAAAAGCTCACGCTGCCGAAAATCAAAATGCAAAGGCGAAAGCATCAAGCATGCGGCGTGCGATATATTTACGGGAAAGAGGAGACTTGGAAAATGGTGGCAGGAGTCCAGCCTATGTTACAAAAATAACCACTGTAGCTTCTAGTGCTGAAGTCTACGGGTCTGTTGCTTAGAGCCCAGTACCGTGCAGACCGGAAAACGAAGAATTCGAAGCACCAGAGACCTCCGTGAGGTCCTATGAACGTGAGTGTATTTTTCTTTTACGCCGTCGAAATCAAAATTTGCAAACTGTGGTACCACTATTCATATCAACGAATGAAAAAAGAATTTTGCAGATGCGATTCTGCAAAACATCGACACATTTGTGAAAACCAATGGTGATGTTATCTGAAAATAATTATGTATGTCGCTCGCTATTATATGTGATAGGTTCCCACTACGTAAGTGTGTTCCAATTTAAAACAAAAATGTAAAACAAAACTTGTTTATATTTAAGATATATATAAACATAAAGTTAGAAGTAAAACTTTCATCAGTAGAGCAATGACATGTTTAATCAGACTAGACTTCTATTAAAACGTTAATTATGCTCATATTCATAAAATTAAACACATAATATCCATTTTTTAATCTTTTTTACCGAAAAATGATAAAAAGAAATGTAAAACATGATTAAAATAAGAAAAGACTATAATACAGGAATAAGAAATAAATCTGTCTGACTAAACATTGGTGAATCTACTGCGAATAATACACAAAAAGCGCGAAAATTTTCAAAATCCCATGAAACTGAAATTTTTTATGATTTCTGTTAACATCAATCGAAAATGTTAAGTGACGATTTAGTGCGAAAGTGGAAGGGAACAGGAAGAGTAAGAGAGTCACTATTTTGGGATCAGACACAAGAAAGCTCGATGCTATCATCAAATGAGATGACTGAGCTTTACCAAAGCGTTTCAAGGATCAGTGAACTACGCACGACATTGACCTGTGATATGTTATGCTATCATAACATTCGCAGAAAACGTGTGTTAAAATAATTAGACAGAAAATATATATCTTATAAATTAAATAGATATTTCATCAGTTATATCTTGAAGATTATATTCATCCTTAAAAAGAAAATCCATAATCACCGATACTGTACCACAAAATCAATTTGATATTACCCACTAATAGTGTAACTGAATTTAATTTCGCTCATGGCAATTGCCTCATTGGTTGCGATCGAAAATACGAATGTTACATGCAGTTTATTTATGTTACTCATGCAGTTTAATATTCTACTATTCCAGAATCCCGGTGCAGACAGATGGCGACCAATGGCCATCTCAAATCCGTCCACACGGCTACGTGTCGCCCGCTCTATGCCCCACTGGGTATTGGTAGAGTATATTTTTAATATTCGTTAAATTTATTGAAATCTTCTGAATTTTTTTTTAAATCCCTTCAACTTCTTTAAAATCATCATTCAAATCCATTGAAATTTCTTAAAATCCTTTAAACTTCGGTTTAAAAATCCTTTTTAACGTTGTTTCTTTTCTTCATTTTGATTTCAGGCTCAACAACAGCGAGATGCAGACCAATCATCGAAGGCACCTCCACCCCCGCCTAAAATTCCGCCGCCGTCTCTGTCCGGAGACTGTGGAGACCCTGACTACGAAGTTATCGAATTTCCACCCCGGCCACAGAATAATAATACCACCCCAAAGAATGCAACCACCAATAATCAGAGCAAAGGCAACACTTCCGGTACCACCATATTTGGGAAGTGTGCCTTATGTGGCACTGAAAATGTGTCCGTAAGATGCGACTTCTGCAAAGAAAACTACTGCGAGACTTGTGATGAGATGAATCACAAGCATCCGAAGAGAAAAACACACAATCGAAGAAAACTCGTGACGGATATCGCGGGTAGAGTGAAACCCCCGCTTCCGCCAAAAGGGGAGAATATGATGAATCCACCACCTGTTCCACCACCTAGACGAAATCGTAGAAACACTCAGGTAGGGTGTGCAGTGGTCTGAATCCCTTAGAAGCTTAGATTAATAATATTTATTTATTTATTTATTTTTAAACAGAAATTGTGATTAATAGATTACTAGAAATCCGTTTTGCTAGTATCCGCTTGAGAGTATCTTTAAAAGGGGCTGCAACCTATATACACAATTTTGAGAATTTATTTTACATATTTTTTCTACTAAACTTGACAATTACAGAATTTCTTCCAGCAAGTTTTATTCCCATTGTCTTGCGTATTTTCACCGCAGCTTATTAATGCCTACCCACAAAAAAACAACATTTCACACCGAGGCCACGCTATTCTGTAATAGAGAACAAATGTAGCTAGGAACCATTTAAATTTTCATTTATGCTACGGTTTTACACATAATACATATTGTATACAGATCTTATTGTATATACTGTGCCATTAATATATTGTGATGTTACAAAACTCTCTGCCGTATTCACTGAATCCCCTTCTCACGTACCTGTTTTTGTTGCAATAGCGAGAGAAACACGGCATGGAAAATTGTAAATTTCCTTTCTATTAACTCATTGATCATCATTCACTGATTGATCATCATGATTCTGGGAAAGTGAATACGGCAGGATTTCGTACTTTTTGAAAGATGCAGCTAATAAGTTTCCCATACCGTTCTCATATTTTTGGTTCTTTTATTTCTTGCTGCTTAAACAAAAATTAAGTTGTAAAAGAAATTGGTGACTAAGAAGTATATTCGATGGCTTAATATTTTTGTTGGTCGCTTATGTTCCTCTAATCTCTGCTTTTTTCTAAACAGCCTGACAATGTCGCAAACTTGTGAGAGCGTTTGTAAATCCTTGCGAAAAGCAATAAATAAAAGTTTCGCGTCTAGGTAAAAACGATATTAAACCAAGGCGCTGCGAACTTCCCCTCGATTGATAAAGCTGGAAGTTTGAAAAGGAACCCGATCAACGCGACAAGACCATTGCCATCGATTCCTGATTCTCCGTTGAAAGGAACTCAATCCACTCTGTCTTTGAACACAAATTCAGAAACTGTTGCTTCGCTCGGTACAGACAAGATGTCAACCCTACAGGTATATCGCATTTTTCATTTTAAGCCGAAATAGCTCTTTCAAGAATTCATTAGTCATCATATCAACTTACAGGAAAGGTACCGAAGATACCAGGAAGCAATGAGAGCCCAAGACGCAAACAGAAGAAGACCTCCTTCTGATTCACCAAGAGAGACTATGAGTCCCAGACCAATGAGCATCGGCAGTCCCAGGCACAGCTTAACATCCTCACCATCTCTGCCAGTTAGAAATATTATCCAATCAGCCAGTGTCTGCGATCTCTCTGCTCCGAACATCTGGAATCCTGAAATGCATCAAGTAAGAATCTTTTCATGAAGAGATAAGAGAAATATTATAAAAGATTAAAACTGTACTCGTACTTCTTTTAAAGGCACAATCGATGGCACATCTCGGAGCTCCAATGGTTTGGTACCCAGGTAACCCTTGGGATCCGGCCTTCGGTGGATCATCGATGAGCCTCAATCATCCGCCCATGTGGGGCTATCCGATGGGTTATCCTCAGCCTCAAATGCTCCCACCTCACTATCCTGGAACTCTCTCACGGCCTCAGAGTCCTGCAAGGAGTATCAAATCCAGTAGAAGGTCCAGAGCAGCCTCTCCCTCACCTAGCTTAAAATCCAGAAAATCAACAGCTTCCAGGTCGAGAAGAAGAATATCACCTGGTTCGCCTTCCGATGCGAGTTCAGAGGATTCTGATGAGTCTGACTTTGACGACAGACTCTCACGTGGATCAAGAAGAATGCGACGTGATAGTTTTTCTAGAAGCAAACCAAGATATCCGGATGAGGACGGAAACAAGTCATTACTTTCCAGGCATCGACGAGAGTAAGTATTACTAGAAGATTTCAACAAATTCCTCTTGAATTATTAATAAAAGTATAATCTTCAATCATTCGTGAACAGTGGATGGAGATCAGAAGACAGAATCAGCAATCTTGGCGAGGGATGGACAGATAACATGCCAAAGTCTCACTGGGCTTCCTCGAGAAACTTGGAAGATCCAAGAAGATCGCTGACTTCAAAGCAGAGGTATGACCATGAGAATTCGCCAAGATACAGGCACTCATCTTCAGCCCAAGAGGACGAATCCTCCAGCAACCAGAGGGAATCCACGAGACTTCGGAGTTCTCACTCTCGGGACCAACGAGGTATAAGTACTGATGATGACAGGTCTGAGCGAAGGTCAAGCTTCAGCAGACGACGATCGAAGATTACAAGCTCTTCGGAGGACTATGTAGATCGCAACGAGAGAGCGTCCCTTACTAGAAGTACTAGAAGAGCAGAGAGTGACACTCAAGAGCAAACAGAATCCATTCGAAGGGATTCCAATCGAAGGGAATCCATTGGAAGAGAACAACCTAACTTGGAGGAGCTGGAGAGTCGCTTGGATCCACGAAAGTCAGGATTGATGCGAAGGGCTCCCTCTATTGATCGAGAGCTGATAAATTCGAAGATCATCAGTAGAGAAAACAACGTTGGGTTGAACCGAGAGCCTCGAAGGTCTCCAACTCCAGAGAACCGCATGAGCAGAGAAAGAAGCCGAAGATCTCGAACTCCAGAGTCTCAATCGGGTCGGGAGAGACTTCCTAGATCAAGTACACCCGACAAAAGGCCTCTACCAGATAAAGGTTCAGCTCATTCTCCAGAAGCTAAAGCAATCCAGCAGAAAGTTTCGAGATTGCGTAGTCCAGAGAAGAAAGAGGTACTTATCCAGAGGTATGAAACACCGGATAGGAAAACTGTAGAAGAACCTTCAAGAGGACCCACTCCGGAGAGAAGGGTTCCAGAGTTTCCGACTCAAGAGGCTAATAAGAAGGTTCTAGAGAAACGAGAAGCAAACTTATCTGATTTAAAGATCTCTTCGAGTATGGCAGAGGAATGGGCCTGTGAACATTGTACCTTCATCAATGAAGCTAAAGAACGCGTCTGCATTGTCTGTTGCAAAACGCGAACTAGTGCTCTTCCACCACCTTCTTCTCCAGATCCTCAAACGTCCTCTAGCCTGATTGAATCTCAGGTGACTTCAACTTCAAATGAACCAACTGACCTGGAACGGAAACTGGGCAACCTCAAGTTACCTATCAGCGAAGAGAGTGGCGACAGCAGTTCGACGAAGAAAAAAGGTAGACTTAGGCGAAAGATCAGCTTCTCCTTTGGCACTAAGTCATCGAAATGATTTGTTTAGATGTATGTGCTTTTTTGTACTCCTTTCCATAAAACCCTCGAAACCTTCGACCTTTTTACGAGATTCAAGTAAGACAAAAAATGGATGATACCTGTTCTGACTAATGTGTGAAAACTGTAATGTGCAGACCTAATGAACTGTAAATAATCCAATGCCATTTCCAGTTGATGAACACATCCTCTGAATACGGGTATTTTGTGAAGAGAAATCTTTAGATAAAACTTATTTTTCAATTACCTAACGAAGATGTACTCTTGAATGAATAATAAATTGGCGTTTTACATTTTAACTTGAAAATCACGTGCACACCAAATGCATAATCGTACTTGAAAACCCAATCTCATTTATCGTAGCTTAAGATTGTTATTCATTCAAGTAATCACTCTCACGTTTCAAGGACGATCGTGCATTTGGCCAATCCTCTTTGAATTCACCACCGGTAGTACATAAATAGAGGTGCTGGGTATTAGAAGATAAGGTTCAATTAAAAAAGAACGAATATATATTAGTTTTTTAATGTATCCTCAAAAGGAATTAAGACAAAAACGATTTCTCGACGAACGAGATAAACTAGTAGATGTTGAAATAGGTAAGTTCTCATAATAATCAAATCCTAAAACTACAATAACCCTAGATTAAAAAAATTCAGATTGGATTTTCTCAGTATCTCAATACCTAGCACATTAGCAAGATATTTATATTTTGGCACTGAGTCTGCATTTCTAGAACAGTTTAAATATTCTTAGACAAAGAGTTATGGCCTTAGAAAAGACCTTGAATCTGCGGAGTTGATGTTAAGCTTCAATTCGACTTGAAATAACAATAAAGGCTCAACTTCAGAGGTTCAAATTCAAATATAAAACTAGATTTTTCGCTTGCAGGTACGGAAACGCAAGTGGAAAGTACGGACTTTACCGAAGAGACTGAAACAGAAGACTTAAAAACTGAACTTTCCAACACTCCTGATTATTCCAAACAATCGAAATCCAATCAAACCTCAAGGGGAATTTCACCAATTCGAAATCCGTTATTGAATAACAGAGATTCACAATCTGAAGAAAAAGAGGTGGATTCGAAAGTCATTGAGAGCTCTAAATCAATCGATAAAACTTTAGAGCTCAAAATGAAACCAGACAAAGATAGTGCTACAAAATGTGCAACCAAAGAGTTGCCAAAAAAAGAAGATAGTAATCGCCACACTGTTTCAACAGGAACTTCTCCTCCACCTCAAAATATCTCTACACAGGTAAATTTTGTTTTTCCTGTACGAAAAAAGAGAATAATATTCATAGAGACTTTCTTCTCAAAGTTTTGTTCATTGCAGACCTATGAAGAAACTGTTTTCAAAGAAAACGGAAGGCTCAGAAGATCTGCATCTTTAGCTCCATCGAAGGGATCCATGCGATATGATGACAGCGATTCAGAGGTATATCTTTGATTTAACTCTTCAGATAATTATCCACTATTTAAAACGTACTATTTCAAAATTAATAATTAACAATTCGTCACGATAATAACAAACAGATTCGAGCTTCTGTTTTAGGATACCAGATTTCTCAACAGCCCTGACCTCTATCCTCGCCATCAAAATAATCTTCGGCAAATGTCGATCTATGGAAGAGAAAGGATTAGAAGAAATTCTCTCAATTCTCCTCAACTTTATTATCATTCTAGGGTAAAGGCAAACCCCTTGAAATGTAAAATGTAACTTCTCTTAGGATTACTAACGCTTTAATTGTATATCGTAGCCTCGGTGTGAAGGTTTAGGCAAATGTGTCACCCAAATTATTAGAATTTCCTGACCTTCCTAGAAATAAAGATGCTTCTTGAAATAGTTCCTTTGTTGAAAACTTTGTATTCCTATTTTCAATGTTTCAAACTTTAATTTTACAGGAACCAAGTCAATCAAGATTCGGTGAAGCCGACCAGAGTTCAGCTTTCCAAGGTATCTCTACTTTAACTCGCCAAGGTTTGGAAATTGTCGAGCTTCTACGAGAAGCTGAGAGGCGAGGATTTTCTACAGACGATGTCCAAGTTGCCTTATCACAAGGGGCACAGAATCCAATAGAATGGCTAACGACCCAATGGCCTCATATGTTAGAAACTATCCAGGTATTGGTAACAGCGCAAGGAAAGGAACAATCAGAAAATTGCGTTGGAAATCTCTCTATTGCGGAAGCCAAGGATGCCTTAAGACTCTCGAAAGGCGACTTGTGGAACGCTGTTGCCCATGCAATTCAATTGCGCCAACGTAAAGTATGTAGCAAAAAATATTTATTATATCATCATGGAAAATGTACTTCCTTAACGAATCATTTAATTCTCTTCTATTTTAGTGTCAGAATATAATGTCCAAGGGTGCTTTTACGGTGACGAATGTCATCAATGCTCTTGATAATAATGGGGGAAATGAAGAAGCGGCTTTATTAGAATTGCAAAAAGACCAGCTTAAACCTTTTCTAATGAGAATTTGGGGTCCACCTGCCGGGGTGGAAAACGAGGCTGCACCACGCCTAGGTTAGTTGCTTCAGCAACTTTGACTTCTGATTCATTTTATCCTATCACAAAAAAGTGGTCTTTAGAAATAATGACATTCTAGTTCCGGAAATCTCACTTGTGGGAAATTGTTTCAGATGCAGTAGGGGTAGCAAGTTTGGCGGGGAGTTCTGAACAGGTTCAGGATGATTTGGACTCAGAAGCTAAGAAGCAGGTAATATCTCCAACAGTAGAACGTTTCGTGGAGTTGCAGGCCGACTTTCATCAGCAATTGGCGGCCCTGCGAGAACTCACTGGTAATTTGGAAATTGAAAATCCATCGGGTACAAGTAACAATAATCAGGTTGATCTGTTCAGCAGTTTTGATAGCGTGACGAACAGATCGGTACAAATGGATGAGCGACTGATTCCTAGAATCTTCCAAACTGTTAATCTCGATAAGAACAATTTTACAGTGAAGACGCAGGAACAGCAACATCTGGCACCATTAGAGCAAGCAAAGTATTCAACATCACAAACCAATCCTCGATGGAATCCTTGGCAGTCTGTAGAAAGAGATGAGAGAGAACTAGCAGATGACGAAACAAGAGAATCGAAAATTGTATCACCAGAGGTTGCGAATTTTAATCAGAAAGAGAAAGTTCAGACTGAAATCAATCAAATGCTTTTAGAGCAGCTTTTAACTCTGAAAGGCCTGGAAGCCAATCAGAAAGATGGAAAAATTGATTTAGAGGAGTCTAAAGCTTTGGATGAAAATTTGAATGTTCCACCTTCAGGGGAAGAAGTAGATCTGATAAAGACGCAGGAGACTAAAATTGAGCTGGATAAATCTGAAGCTTCAGAAGTGATTGGTCTTCAATTAGTAGCGACTAATGATTCAACTTCTAATGAAAATCCCCCAAGCAACCTTCAGTTTCCTGAATCTTCACAACCAGCAGCAGTCGAACAATTTTTACTTGCCATGAAATCTTTACCAGAACAGCTACTCATTCCACTAACAGCAGCTCTAAATAAGCTATCTCCAAAACAAACTTCGTCTGGCGACTCTGAAGCATCTGAAATCAAAGCTCAGAGTGAAACTACACAGCAGGAAGTTCTACAAGATCAGACAAAAAAAAACTTAGAAAATAAACCTGAAGACGACTCTTTAAAAATTTCTAAAGAGTTAAATGTCCAAGAATCAACGCTTCAGAACCGAAATTCCAATTCCAATGAAGTTAAAAAAACTATTGACAAAAAAACCACCAGCGCTGAAAAACTAGAGCCTGTAAATAATGTAGAACCAGTTGTTCAGTTCCAAATCCCAGAAGCTAACAAAGATGTAAAACAAACTGATGACATAATTCCTGAGGTTGATGATCAAATTAACAATAGTGATACTAATCAGTCCAAACTTCCGCTGGTGATAGAGAAACAGTCAGAATCTGATCCGAATCTTGAAAATCTGGTACGTACAAGTTTTGAATTTGTTGCAGTAGAAAAAGGTAGTCAAGACAGCTTGTTGCTTATCCCAGAAAATGATCCAAGAGAACGAAAAGCTCTCACAGAATCTCATACTGCTATTTTGCGAATGAATCAAATTCCTGAATCTGACCAGGGTGATCAAAAAGAGAATTTAAAAGTTACTCAAACTGCTGAAATGGAAAACACAACTACCACAAAAGAAAATTTGTCCGATCAGTTTGACAATCAGGAAATAGATTTTGAGTCTGAAAAAACTAATGACCATACTCAATCCATTCTAACTTCCAAAGATTTGCCAGCTAATGGAATTAATGTTACATTATCATCTGCCTCAACTACAGAATCTGTTATTTTTCACAAAAAATTAGACGAATCAAAGGAAATCATCTCCAACTCATCAAGTGATCAATCTGATTCTTGCAAGCCCAAAAGGAAAAGTTCTCTTTTTACAGTGCTTTCCTATTTTTCAGGTAAAAATAAATCAACACCAGTTGTAACAACTCCTACTTCCGAAACGGAAGAGAATTTTAGTTCCACTTTCTCAATTAATATTACTAATTGTCATAAAGCAAATGAAGTAAACGAAATTGAGAGAGGTTCTATTTTAGAAAACAAAAAGCAAAACACAAGCTCAGAAGTTGGATTAAATTTGCTGCAAAATACTGTAAACGAAAAGAGTCCCGAAATCCAAGAACCAACGATAGTTACTCCTTCAGTAGATGAATTAAATTCTCTAGTGGTTAAACCTGATCTACCCTTAGAAATTGATTTAAATAAGAATGTAAAAAAGGCTCAAAATACATCAGATCAACTTATACAAAACTTGACTGTTTCCAGTACGTCGTCAGAGAAGACTGGTACTTTTTTAATCAAAGTATCTGAATCCCCGACAACAACAGTTAACGACTCAGCACTTCCACAAAATGCTATTAAAGAGACTTCTATCGTAAAACAAAATAAAATCAATAAACCTTGTAAAATATTGCAAACACGTCAGCAGAAGAAACCGGAGAAAATTTTGAAGTCACCCAGTTTTTATCCTGTCATCACAAATTCAAGGATAAACAAAGGCAGATCAAAGTCACCAATAAAAAAAGTGATTGGAAGAAGATCTCCTGTTAAGTGGCTGAAGAAGACAGTCTCACCTAAAAAGTACGGAATTGTAAAAACTCTGGCACCACGGAGTTTAAACAAATTACCTCTCCTAAGTCAAGGTGAACAAAAATTGGGAGAAAAAATTTCGAGGATACCGGTAGCAGAAGCAATAAAAAGTAGAAATATTCCAGAAAAGGAGATTTTAAACAAATCCAAAAATAGCGAGATTCTGAAGACCCAGAAAGATGAGTTGCTACTGAATTCCAAAAATATTTTCCCATCAAAAATTCCAATTATGAAGGGAAGTAAACGAATCCCTGCTCAAACTGTTTCTGTCGAAATTCAGAGACAAATCGACCCTAAAATTTCAAAACCTTCCACAATTTTTCCTCAAATTCTTTCACCCAAAAAAGTGGGACCTCAAATACTCGTTTCCAAACAGACCGCATTGACAGAATCAATTACGAATGTTTCTATCACTGAGAAAAAAGAGGATCTGCAACAAAATGTAATTGGTACGGAGACAACCAAACAAGAGGACAATGAATTAAAAAATAATTTGCAAAACTCACCACAAGCTGAATCGAATTCTGATTCTGAATACGAATCCATTTCTGAAGAGTCTATTAGTATGAAATCGAAAACGCCGGAAAAAGATTCAAAAAAAGATTTAGAAAATGATCAGAAGGAATCTCAAGAACCTGTTGATATGCAATCGAAAAATGAATCTCAAAAGACACAAAATATGACAGAAAAGGATTCAGAAAATGTTAAGAATCAATCAGTAGAAGAATCTGAAGAAGAATCTGAAGAAGAATATGAAGAAGAATATGAGGAAGAGTCTCAGGAAGAATCAGTCGAAGATTCTAAGGCAGAGTCTGAAGAAGAATCTGAAGAAGAGTCTGAGGAAGAGTCTGAAGAAGAGTCTGAAGAAGAGTCTCCAAGAGAATCTCAGGAAGAATCAAGTAATGATTCACTAGGCTCAAACGAGTCTCACGACTCTCTCGATATATTAGCAAATGCTGATTACTTGTTGGAAAAAACCTTAAATAAAATAAAAGCTGAAATATCAGAGTATGAATCTGAAGACAAGTCTGATAATGAGAAATCTGAAGAGAAGACATCTGAGTCAATTTCTACAAAATCAGGAAAGACTGGTCGAAACGGAAGTGTAATGGAAACTTCAGTTTCGAGTGAGACGCAATCTGAAACGCTAATGGAATATGATCCCCCCCTGGAAGAAAGTGTAGAAATTTCTACTGTTACAACAGCTAAATTATATTTAATGGAAAATGTAGAGCGGGAAAGTGAAGATATTCCAAAACCGATAATAGCAGTTGTAAAGAAAAATGCACCTGTAAAAGAGATAGGTGACAATAGAATCTTGATAGCTGATCAAAATGAAAAAAAAGAGAAACCTAAGAGATATTCCATGGTTGCAAGTTTCGTCCAACAATTTGAGGGCAAGAGCCCAAGGATCACGAGGAGAAAAAAAAATCCTGTCAAGGAATCCAAGCCGAAGAAGGATAACAGCAAGGAGTCTCTCGTAAGTGAGAGAGAGGTCAGTAAATGAGTGCCAGCAAGTGTCTGCCAATTGTCAAAATTCCACTTTTGACAGACCAATGTCTACAAAGAGCTAGATAAAAAATCGATCTTTTATCGGTTGAATTCTTCCCTTTGTTTCTGCTAATCCTAGAATTAAGTTTATATAATCAAACATATTGTTTTCTTTATTCCAGCTGCAGACAAAAATGGTAGGCATTCTTGTTCTTTAATACACTAACGAATGAGCTTATAACCACTCATTATCCTTTAGCCTTTAATTGTGTTCCAGTGTACCTTTAAAAAAATAATTATTAGTTTATTATTAATATTATATATATAAAATTAGACATTATTTTTTAAAAATTCAATTAAGAGGTCCAACTTCTAACATGAAAATTCAAATTTTACATTTTACTTATAAAATATTATCATTAAACATTTAATTCTAATATTTGTTGAGTAAAATGAAGAAAATGAATTTGAAGTGCGAACTTGGATCCAATATCCTTAAGCCGAAATACTTTGTTCTTAAAAATTTTTTAATTATCTCAAATATCAATTGCAGTGCCAGAAATAATACATCCTAGAAAGTGAGATTATAAATAAAGTAAAATAATAAAAATTAACTTTCAAAATCGAGTCTAAAATTCCTAAAATATTTGTTTTTTAAAGCTCGCTTATAGACGTTGGTGTGTTATCCCGAATCATTTAAATTTGCATGAAACAAAATGACCTTTACAAAAATCAGTTCATCTGCAAAGATATTTAAATAAAACGTTTAAGCAGTAGAATTAAAATTATTAAAAAAAATACTTCATCTCTTATAAAAAAAAAATCGCAAAATTTTTAAACCTTTAAATACCTATTCAAGTGACTGAAACAGCAAATAAAATGTTGTGCCCTAATTATTTCATAAATTAAAAATTCTCTTTTACAGAGAGTCGCACGAAGGCTATTAGCCGAAGGCCAAGCATCGACTTACGATGAAGCCGAAGTAGCTGCGAGTTTATTGGCCCTTAAATTTGGAAACGCAGAAGCACTTCTCGCAGCGAAAGAATGTTCCAGCATAGAATCCGCTTTAGCTTTTTTACAACAAGAATGTGAACTCTGTACGAGTCGTTTTGCGATGAGCCAGGTAAAAAATCTGTTTCTAATTATATAATAGCCCGAAAGTTACTCTAGATATATTAAAATCATTCAATTAAACTTATTCTATTTTTCAAAACCAGATGAATTCGATGCTGAAATGTACACATCGCTGTTGCAATGATTGTGCGAAGAACTACTTTACAATACAAATTAGCGATCGCAGTATAATGGATGCTGTGTGCCCATTTTGCAAGGAGCCAGACTTGACTGATGCGACTGAAGATGAAGTCTTGGAATATTTCAGCATTTTGGACATCCAACTGAAGACGCTTTTGGATCCACCAATTCACGAACTCTTTCAGCGGAAACTTCGGGATAGAACACTGATGAAAGATCCGAACTTCAAGTGGTGTGTTCAGGTAAAATATCTTCACATTGTCTGGAAAAAAATCTGCTAAGAGAGAATTGTATCTTATTAATAAATTTCCAGTGTTCAAGTGGATTTTACGCAAATCCAAATCAAAAGCGACTGATTTGCCCGGATTGTCGATCTGTTACTTGTGCATTTTGCCGAAGACCTGTGAGTCCTTTTTCTTTAATGTTTGTCTTCAAATAGTAATTTCAGTCAGTTAAAATCTATTTCTATTTTCAGTGGGAGAAGCAGCACGAAGGAATTAGTTGTGAGCAATTCGCCGCGTGGAAGGATGAAAATGATCCAGATAATCAGGCAGTTGGACTTGCCAAACATTTAGCAGACAACGGGATAGATTGTCCGAAATGCAAATTTAAATATTCTTTGTCACGCGGAGGTAAGCAGTTTAGGCTTTACTTTGGTCCGACTCTGCAAAGGTCTTGAATAATTTAAATTAATTAATTTCAGGATGCATGCATTTTACTTGTAGTCAATGCAAATATGAGTTTTGTTGCGGCTGTGGAAACGCTTTTTTAATGGGAGCAAAATGTGGAGTCAGTGCCTATTGTGCAAAGCTAGGACTTCACGCTCATCATCCTCGAAATTGTTTATTCTATCTACGAGATAAGGAGCCAGCGCAACTCCAGCAACTATTAAAAGAAAATAACGTTGAATATGATATCGATGGACCAGTTGGTGATCATAAATGCAAAGTGCAACTGCAAAAGGAAACGCCGACCGGTGTAGTTGATGCTATTTGTAATTCGGACGTCATAGAGGGTCATGCAGGTTTATGCAGGTAGAGAAAATATAAATTAACAATTAGGATTTCTTCATTTTATTCAACAAATATTATAATTATAAATTTTTTTCTCTGTAGCGGTATTTATGTTTTAAACAGAATTCTTTGTATTAAAATTAAACATTTTTTAGCTCTGCAGGCAAACTTCTATTTCCAAAAATATTAGTGCTATAAAGCAGATAAATAATTCATTATGATATTTATTAAGTAAAAAGAAGAAATCGAATTTTGAAGTTTAAACTTGGATCCAACACTCGTAAATTTAAATTTAGTTATTTCAAAACGATTAAAAAATCATATATTCGGATAAGTCGGTATACGTTCAGTTCATACACTGTATCAATAAAAGTGACTAAGTTTTTCTCAATTAGCAGATGTCAATTCTAAATCAAATTGCTGTTATAAATAAGTTTCTCAAATTCAGGATTCATTACATCGAATATTTAGTTCGGCAAGTTCGTTTAAAGCACTTGGATCCTCTACCGTTGTTCACCATAGATGATCTTGAGACTTGTATTCTTCGGGCCGGTAATAAACTACCTGCCAATTGGTATGGACGTGATTTGGCAGACTATAGAAGGGACTTAATGGAGGTAATTAAAACGCGATAAATGCGTGATTAAAATGGGTACTTTTCCCCGCAGGCAGCACTACATTGAGTACCTGGCGGGTTTGGTGCTCAAGAGCAAGCTGGATCCCGTGGCTATCTTTGACTTGAACGACGCTAAGCAAGAGTTGCGCCGTCGGGGAAAAGTCCCACCTGCCAAGGACCAGGAAATGTCCGAACAGGATTACCTCATGGCCTGCATTCAGGTGACTAACATCCGATCCGTTTGATTATTCCCAACTAACCTTTTTTTTTAAATTAATTACAGATGTTTTTGAAATTATCCAGAATTGAAATATTAAATTCGTAATAAAAAAATGGATTTCTTTTCAGGCAGTGCAAAAGGAAATCCCTTTGGAGTAGCGATGAGAAAGACGAAATTTTTAAAGTAATAGAATAGACTTGTTGTGCGAGTTGCTAGTTTACACATCTTATTTATTGTTCATTCTGTCAAACGTCGATAATAAATACATAAAAGCTTTAAATTACTGAAAAAAATCTTAGCGAACGAAACTGCTTGAATTAATGAAGATAGATATATAGTTTGAACGAAGTATACGTGGATATATAAAGTGCTTAAGTTATGAAAGATCTGATACTCTTGAAAAGTGCATTCCTTTCTTTTGTATCCTTTTCTTTCCTGTTTGTTAACATTTTTTAAAAAACAATGTCATATTACTGTAATGATTTACAATTAGAAAAATTCGAGTGATAAGAAGAATGATTTAAATATTAAGAATCTAGAAGACACGGTGTGAAAAATATAAAATAAAAAACTGTGTTTCACTTTAAATTCAAGACTTTTGAATTTAATAAAGTTCTTTCAAAAAGTTGTTTAAACTGTTTCTCTTCTTCGCCTTATCGTCCCTTAATATACTGTTGAGCTTGTCCTTGTTCATTGTTTTAAGTTTCTGGAGTGGAGTCAACTGTTTGCTCACTTCCCTTTTTTCTTTACATGGGAGAGGACTAGAATTCTTAAGAATTCCCGGACTCGCTATTTCTGATGAAGGTGCAACGTATGAATCTGATAAGGATATATTCAACCCTGCCGTTTTATCCTTTATACGCCTCTTTTTCTTTTTTTTTGACCTTAAAACGTCAGAGTCATTTAAGGTTGTTTGTTTCTTTATTTTCAGTCTTTTTGGCTTGTTGCAAGTAATCTCCGTATTTTTCAAACACGCTGAACACTTAATAACCATTTTGTTCATTTCGTTGCGTAAACATTTACGCATAAGAGTTGAACGGAACCTCGATAGTCGGCTATTATTTTCCGCTGCACGAATGATCTTTTTTATTGAATTTGAACAAGTTTTACCTGGAGTCAGACGATTTCTGTGTTCTACCTTAGTCCACAATGATCCGCAGTGAGAACACATGTTTGAGGGTCCGAAACATTCTTTTGGTAGCTCTACTCTTTTCTCCTGCTGTCGGCAACATTGTCTGGAATTTATAGAAAATTTTGCAAAATCTACTGTTAGTCGGTAATGTTTACACGTTACGATTTTACAAGATTAATTGGGGTTTATTTGAATTATTAGTTAGCTTTTGCATATTTAATGCATTCGGTGACATATTTCTTTATAATCTCTATTCACGTTAATGTATAATCGTCAAATTTTGTTTGGAATTCATGAATTCATAAAGTGTAAAGATAACCTCAAACAAGTATAAAGTTGTTAATTCGGTTAATTCGTTTTACATTAATGTATAATTTAATATATTATCTTACACATAATAATTTCGTAGTTCATTGGCCTTCTTGGTATCAAATTTTGATGAAAATTTGATTATATTCCACAAATTAACAACGTTTTCCATATTAATGTAAACAGAATTTTGTTATGACATCTAGATCCACCACGTGCGTTTCTCTAAACCAAGGTCAAGGATTGGTCAAGGATATTATAAAAAAATGCGATTTCAAGCAGACAATTTTTGCCTTATGTCCCTCTCGGCGTGACGTCATATTATTTCTTGAGAGTCGCATCTATATATTTTTGTCCTAGTCTAAAATACATACTCACTAAAGTATATATGTTTGTATGTATGTATGTATGTATTTACTTCCCAATAATTACATAAAGTTTGATCATAAAAGATATTTGGAGAGCAAATGGTGTTCAGTACTTTTCTGAAAGTCTTGATGATTTTATGTTTCATTAGAGGTTTTGCTTCCCAAAGTTTAAAAGTTATGAGTCAGGGAAATATAACGGGAATGCATTCTGTGGCTTATGTGACAGTACCAACAGATGAAGTAGCCAAAAAACTGGCTCAGTAAGTAAATTCAATGTGTATTTATTATTTGTTATTTATTGATTTAAAAATTTAAAAAGAATACCTTCTTTTTAGTGGAATAGTAAAAAATAAGTTAGCGGCCTGTGTCAACATAATACCGCAAATAACATCTGTATATGAATGGAAGAACGAGATTAATGAAGATAATGAGCTGTTGCTGGTATAACTTACAAAATGTTCTTAATATTATTTTAAAAGCGTAGTAAAATAACGGTTTGTTTTATATCAATGCTCACTTCTATATACTTTGACTTACTTTTTATTTCAGATGATAAAAACAAGAACGGAAACTGTGGATGCTCTTACCAAATATGTTAAGTAAGTTGTAATTGTTTCTAAATAAAACATATTTTTATTGAAAACTATTAAAAACTTGTTTTCTTGATTTTTATTTTTAGAGAAAATCATCCCTATGAAGTATGCGAAGTCATATCTCTACCTGTAAGTATATACATACAGATATAATTATTATTTAAATTTAAATGACTAATTTCCTTGTTTAAAAATTGCAATTACTTTTAATTTTAGATTCAAAACGGCAACAGACAATACTTGGATTGGATTAGCGAAATTGTACCTTCAACCAAAAAAGAAAATGACCTAACAAAATAGAGAATGAATATGATGTAATTATGTAAGTTTGTATATCAGTTCTGCATTTTTTTCATTCTATTTTAATAATTATTTGTTAAGTTGCAGTCAATAAATTGTATTGCAAGAGCTGTGAGAGAAAATTCATGTTTTCAAAAATAATATTGTTTATACTTCTTAATGTAATTTTTTAAATTGATGCTGACTTTTTACTCCAGTAATTTTGAATAAAAAATTGATTTACCGAATAGCCTAGTATCTGATGCTTTCTTATTTAGCAAATATCTTAGATTGACAAAAATGATTTTCATCTTGTAAAATGCATTAAATTTAAATTTACCGCTCTTTCAAGATTCAATGTAGCCAACCGTACATATATGTATTCATTTTCAAAATTGACAGCAATGCTCATGGCAACACTGGCCAAAGCCAGGCGCGCAGGTTGTCCCATTTGCGAGCACTGATATGTGTATATATATATATATATATACATTATATGTACATAACTCATGCCCTTGGCGCACCAAACTGTCAAATGTTATCACTGTGCAAATAGTTGAAGAAATCAAAATTTTAATTGTTTTCCTCGGTTTAAAAAAGCCTAGAGAAGTCCTGAAAATGGATAAATTAACTTTAATTTCGGGTACACTATTTCTAGCAGCTGATATGTTTGCGATTGTGAGCCTTGCCATGCCTGATTGGATTATCACCGATGTTGGAGGTAAACATCTAACATAATATGCGTATTAATAAACACCTTTAAACATGTTTTAATTATCAGATAGTTAAAAATTCGTAATTTTGCCTTCTTTACGTTTTAATCATTCTTTACATTCAAATGATTGTTGAATAATCATTTGAATAATTCTCTATCGGCTACAAAATGTTTAATTTTGTAATTTCTGTTTCAGGAGACACAAGATTAGGTTTAATGTGGTCATGCATGACTCTCTACAATAGATCACAAGTATGTTATACACCCGACTTGCAACCAGAATGGTTAATGGCTTTAGTCTGCATATTTGTTGGCTGTATTTTGATAACTACAACCGTTATACTCCTAGCAAGTTCACATTGGGATAGGAATGTCATTCCCTATGCTCGTTGGGTTGGCTTTACCGCAAGTAAGAAATATTCTTATCTCTTGTTGCTAATTTACAGGAATGTATTTCAACTCTACAATTTACAGACATGATATTTTTCCTTTCAGTGGTTTTATTCTGCTTAGCTGCTGTTATATTCCCTATGGGCTTCCATATAGATCAAATTGGTGGTCAACCGTATCAGTTGCCAAACTCACATCAAGTGGGAATCTCATACATTCTATTTGTTCTAGCTTTGTGGATTACAGTAATCTCCGAACTATTTGCGGGCAAGGTATGCTTGCCGCATTTTTAGCATGACTATATTTATGGTGATATTGGCAATGTTTTTAAATGCGTGTTTAACGAGCTTTTTCTTACAATTTCTCTATATATAAGGCCTGATTACACGCTTTTAGGAAAATGTCCTTCTTCTCACTCTACCATGTGACTATCCCAAAAGTTTGTCTCATTCCACATTTTCCACACATTTTACCAGGAAAATGTGCGAGAATGAGACAAACTTATGGGATAGTCACGTGGTAGAGTGAGAAGAAGGACGTTTTCCTAAAAGCGTGTATTTTGACCTGAATCGATCTACAATGATGTTTGGTTAATATTGTAAGAAAAGATTACATGGGCTCTTACGGGAGAAATTTCGAATTTTTGTACAAGATTAAAGTACGAAAAAAGTTGTTCGGCGTGTAGAAAATAGACAAAGACTATCGAAAAATGAAGGAAATTTATTTCATAAATAATTGATGGACAAAATTTATGTCTTGGTCCAGGTTTATGTTGTTATATATACTAAAGAAAATAATGTTTTCTCTCACTTTGTAAATAGTTTGTATAAATATAGACTTAATATTTCATTTAAATATTTAATTTCTCTTAAAAGAAAATGAACATTTGATTGGCTGGGAAAATAGAAAGTATTACTATTACTTTCTAAATTATCTTCAGAAGAAAAGGTAAATTTATCTTTATTTGTAATTTTATTGTACATAACATGATTTCTTAAATATAATGTAATTTAAGGTATTCTAATTATGTTATACTATACACTTTTTTGTAATTCTGCTCCTTGATTCGTATTTAAAGAAAATGTTTTTTCTAAAAAAATTATTCAGCAGGACTGACCAGTTATTAAATATAATGCTTTAAGCTACTAAATGAATTCAAGGAGTCGAAGCGTAAATAAATAATGTAGAATTCAATATTGAATTTTTTAAGGATAGTGATTATTAATCGTTGTGAATTTACTGTTATGATTTAAAACTCGTAAAGACTGAAATAAATGATAGGATATCCATTATTACCGAATTTGTAATATGAATGTTCAATGTATTGTATTTTAAACTTATCTACTTCCTACTGAATACAAGGAGAGAAGTACGATAAAAATAATCTAAATACTTATAGATATAAGCTAGCTTTATTTTAATTTGCAGAAAAATTACAATAAACTCTCAAGGATATTGTAAATGGAAAATATAAGTTTTTGTAATGTTAATTTAAAACATCAATTACTATGAACGTTATCTCTGTTAAGAAGAACATAAGATTGTTCGTAAACTAGCAATGCCGATTTTTTTTTAATCGTATAAATATACTAAATGGTCCTTACGTTGAATATTTTCAATCAAAGAAGATATCCAAAGCTCTATGAATTAAGATCTTATAAAAATTCACTGCTAATTTAATATTGTAGATTTTTAAGTTATTGAATGTATCACTCAGTCTTTTTTTCGTTTTAGTATACGAAATTCAGAGATTTTCACCGTAAGGAGCATCTTGTATTACATCGTATCTTATCAAACCTAAATATGGCTGTAAGCATCCGTTTTAGAAACCAAGCATTCTAGAGAATGATCTTAGTCAGTCTAGTGCATATCCGATGTAAATTTAAAACTTCGTTAAAATAAAGTTAGCAAGGTAAACGCATTTGTAAACCTATTTTATTTTTAAATCTGTATGTGGATAGCGTACAACTTGGTAATTTCGTCGATAAAATCGGTAGATTCTAGAACGATATTATTTTGCGGTATCCTTAACGATGATTTCTATGTGTGAGATTTTTTTTGCAACTAGATGCTAGATATAATAACAATGTCTTCTCAAAATCTTCAAAGACGATATACATGAACAAAGAGTATTGAAGATTTATTTTCGTGTTCGGCATCGTGTTTTTCGATAAATACAATCGGCATGTATGAAGCATTCTGATTCTAGTCTCATAACTTGGTTAAATTTGTAAAAAAAACCGGCTCTACAAAATTTACCCTACAAATATGACCAGTCACATTAAAAGGCTGAATTTAGAAAGTCTAATACCATTTGATAAATAAGCTTCTCGAAAATATGATTAAAAGAGGCTAATCACTATCTACACCATTTTCCCCAAGATTTCCAAGAGCTAACGCTTTCTTAATAAAGGAGTGTTCTTTTGCAAAATCAATTTGCCAAATTCATTCGTATGCTAAGAAGGACTATTCTCATTTTCTCAAACTATGTATAAACCGTTTTGGTTCTGTAGAATATTATAAAAAATTTGATAAACTACTAACGATGGGTCTAAACAAGGGGATACGGTGTGTCCTTAATCGCCGACAGAAGTGAGCGAATTTTCGCGCACAGCTCGTATCGTTTCTCGACACGTTTATCACAAAATGTTAGTATTCCGAATTGTTTTCGGGTTCCGTGACAATGGCTTTTTGGCAGTAGTTGCTTGATTGCGCGAACAAATCAACTTGCTTCTAGTGTTTCTATTCACAATAACTGACTCGACTCACCTAGTCGAATTTCTATGAGCTTTAAACTTGAAACAGTCATGATAGATAGGGAATATACTTTGTCACAATGAAAAATATGATATAAGCCTAACATTCTTTTCCCTGATAATATAACATCTGATTCTTAACGCTTATGCTGATTTTTCTTTTTAAATACAAACATTAGATTAAATTTAGAAAATGTAAAATGCATATTTGTTATTCAAATAATAGAAAGATTCAACTATAGGGCCTGTACATCTACTTATCGGGGTCTAGCAACATTTGGTAGATTATTTCCAATAGTATCACATCTTCTATAGTAAAGTAGATAGGGCACCCTGGGAAGCTGAGGATGGAGGACATTACCCTCGGAGATACCTTTCAACGAACTATCGTCGTATCGCACCCAACCTCCGTAACCAACATGAAAAGCGTCCGTCACGTAGTGTCCTTTTGTTGCTTCCTTTCCATCATGGTACGTTACAGCAAAAAGCTTGTATTGCTTTTGTTTAAGAGTAAATTTCTTTGATGCATTTGGTGACAAGAATTCTGAAAATACGAAATAAAAATAAGGCCCATCAGTTCAATTTCAATTAATAATTCAAGATAATATCTTTTAAAAACTATACTTACTGGAATCCACTTTTAAATCTACGGGAAACTCGACGTTCTTTAGAATCTTCGAGCAGCCATTAAGTTTGTAGTCGAACCATTTTAAGTGAAGAACAAGTATTACTGGAAGCTCCTCCAAAGTGACTTGCTTCCAAGCTTCAATTTGTTGTTTTGTCTTACTGCACGTCATACCCTCCAGTTGGTCCTTGCCGACAAGAATCTCAAGGGCACTCTTGACTGATTCTGCTTTCTATAAGAGATAAAAATGATTTTAATTAACTCTGTCTAAATAGTAAAGAGCAGTGATTTTCAAGCATTAAACAAGTACTTACTTCAATGTCAAGCTGCAATGTAAAAAACGGTTGGACATAATCCGTCGGCTGTTCACCTGCTCGATGTACACGAGATCTCAGTTGCCCACGGAAAATATCAGACAAGGGGGTACGACCAAAATCTGTACATCGAGTGACTGAACCTTTATTCTTTGGGCCCATGACTTGCCACTCTTCCTCTCCAGGATTTAAATTTGTATTGGGATTATTGCTGGAGTTCTTGTCATTGTCCGCCAGCTTCATTACCTAAAGAAATAAAAAAATTATATAAATAAAATGCACAACATTTAAAATAGATCTAAAAAACAAATGTGCATAAGATATGTGTTATATTTTTTTTCGAAAAATCTTACTTCCAACATTTCGTCGCTAATTCCATTAAGCAAACACGAGAGGAACTCTTCTGCGTCTTCCTGCCTTCCTTCAATTGAAAAAACTCCAGCGGAAGAAGTATTTTTCAACATTGTGTACACATAAGAGGGTTCAAAAGGTATACCAGAGTGCACATCCGTTGAGGTATCTTCGTTGCGTTTATGAACTCGGTCCTTCCTGGGCATTCGTGCTGCTTCCGACAGTGGAGTAAACTCGTGCACAAACTTTGTCCTGGAAATAAATTACATTTCAGAAAAAATTCTGATGGAGAAAAAGTTTATTTCTTATATATAAGACACAAAAACGTAATACTTACATATTATCTATAAGTGGAGTGCGTGAACTTCTCCTCAAATTGGTCTTGGAGTAAGGTAACGCCATCAACAAGTTGTAAAAGGGAGGGCACGCGAGAAGTGCTTGTAAGATACTATTTATGTAACAATAATTGCTGCGATTCGTTAATCCACGAGGTAGTAGGCTCACAGTTTGTTTGTCCATTTGATAACTCAGGAAAAATTCTGCAAGAGTAAATAAAATGATTAAAAAATTATTTCTTTTAAGTTGAATCCAAGTTAAAACCTCAAAATTCGATTTCTTAATTTTACTCAACAAATATTATAATTACACATTTTTTCGCTCTATAGATAAATTAATATTTACAAAAAGAGTAGTGCTATAGAGGAAAAAAATATCGAATTCTAATACATATTTTTTAAGTAAAACCAGGAGATTGAATTTTGAGCTTGAGCTCAATATCCTTAAAATTGCAAATATAATATAAAAGCTTACCACCCATCCTGTATGTGACTGGATCGTCGAAGTCGTGATCTCGTGCAGTAACCACATGGTTTGGTTTACTTTGTACGTGTGAACTATCTACATTTTTGTCCTGTGTCTCTTGATTAGGTGTGCCGGGTTTATTTTGAGTAATTTTTGATGCATTTGGCGAGAACGTTTTTTGGGGTGTGTTTGTCTCTTCTGATGGGACTGCGGGACTTATGTTCATTGGATTGATTAAAGCTGTGGGTTTAGTTGTAACGGGCGTCTGTGGAGTGTCAGTATTTCCCTTCTTCAATATACTAGCCCAGGTATTTGTTGGCAAAGTGTTTACTTCTGGGACAGGAAGGGCTACACTAGGTGCATTAGTTACACTAGTTACACTAGGTACACTAGTTATAGTAGGTGCACTAGTTGCACTAGGTACGCTAGGTACACTAGCAATAGTAGGGATAACTTCCTCCAGTTTCTTTGGAGGATCTTCGCTCTTAACTTCAATCTGCACATCCACTGGTTTCGTTGCTGGTTTGGAATGTGTTTTAAGAACCGTCGTTTGAATGTGAGAGACAGTCTCATTCTCAAATCCTTCATTATGATCGCCATTCTGTTCGATTTCAATACTGCTCTTAATATTAACACAAGGCCCTTCCTTTTTCTCAGTTCCTTTATAATTCTCGTTTCTGGTTTGAACAATATTGTGTTCTATTTTTACGTTAACGGGGGCGACTTTATTACTGTTGTTATTGTTATTTTTCGAAACTGTAATATTGTCCATAAAAGTAGTCTTTATCGTTTGAGATAAGTTACTGTCCTCATCTTCTTGCTGACGAAAGGGTTTCGAATGAACATGTTGGCCCCGTTTCTCGTAGGACTTTGGAGCATTTTTTAAAGATTCGCCGTTCAACTGAGGCTGCATAGACTGTGATTGCCGATTATATTTTATGTTCGTTTGAGACTGATGATACTGGGTGTAGTTTGTGTGGGATTGAGGGTGAATTGGCTGTTGGGGATAGATTTGTTGGGGTGACAAGAAGACTGGTTGTCCAACTGCTGGATGTTGTTGAGACATCATAGTGTGATCGGGATAATTAGCTGGACAATACATCGAAGTATACTGATCACTCACACATTGAACCGGGAAGTACTGTGTAGGAACATCGTTGTTCTGATTATTGCGATTGTAAGACTCTCTTTTCCCACCACGTCCTCGGCCATTTCTTCTGCCACCTTCGCGTGGGGGATGAATGTCTTGATTCTCATTGCTGGCAGGATTCATATAAGGCGAATAAGTCATGCCACCGGTTGTGTAGGGTAAGCTCATTTCACCAGACACGTAAAGATTGTTTTGCCAGTCCGGATTATGATAGGCTAATACCATGGTTGGAAACATGTGTGTTTGGGGCATCGTTTGCATCATCATGTGACCTGATGCGTCCGAGGGGAGATACTTTATCACTTCACCTTCTGTACCTGTTTCACATAAATCACAATATATTAAAAATTTGTCGTACATTCTTCACATAATATTAGAATCGTGTTATACATGAATTATAGTTTACATCCAATATACGTACCATAATTCTGCCAAGACTTGGGAGTTTCGGGCTCCTGATCCAGTACAGTATTATCGTTGCAATCATTATGTCCCACATCCCATGGTAATTTTAAAATGTCAGGTGATGTGTTAGACCTTAAATAGGTTCGCAATCTTTGTCTTTCGTTGTCATCTAAATCGACACCAGACAGATCTAAAAATTCGTATTCATTCTGAAAGTAACAAAAAATGGTTAGATGCTGGACTGGAAGTGTTATCAAAAACTTAAAAGGGAAGTTAATTACTATACAGAAATCGTACATTTGGTCAACTTTATCGGCATGATCTGACAAAGCGAAACTCTGTTTGCTATTACTTACCATCAAACTTGATGAAAAAATAGAATGATATTGAAAAATTTGGACTCTTTCCAATTTCGAAGATAATTAAAATGTAATGTCTTTCAGAGATATAATTTCTTTTACATCTCACAGCTTTTTAATTTTAATGCTTTACAATATACATTAATATTCAAAATATTCTTTCCTGCAATTAAAATTGCTTTTAAAGTAGTAAACTGAAAAATGATTTATGATTGCATTTATGCATTGGTAGTAGACCCTTCGGAATTCCCCGTCATTAGTTAAAGGCCTAATCCTCTAGGGAAATGTTCGATAGGTACAAGGATTATTCTTTCTCTGTAACACTTTCAGGTCAGTTCATTAGAGAAATGAATTGAAATAACTTACCTGGGTCCATCCGTTAGAGAAATGAATGGAAATGACTAACCTGAAGTAGAGAAAAGGTAACCCTTGTATGTATTGTATATTTGCCTATGAGCTTAGATGTTAATTGAAAAGCCGGATTTTTCGAACGTTCTATAATAGATTTGCTTTAATTGTATAAATAATAAAGTTTCGAACTTCTTATACATAATTTACAATTTTTTTGATATACTTTGAAACAGGTTTAGTACATCAGACTGTACTAAAACAGGTTTGTGCATATAATAAATTGAACGATATCACTTTATTATGAACTCATCAACAATGAATAAACACATAAATTATTAATAATTCACATGATATATTCCATGTATCGTAATCTTTCTTTCACTCGATATTGGAAAACTCATATGAATAGAAAATACTGTCGCTATGAAAATATATATAGGTCACTTATTAAATATACTATCTTAGTTGCAAAAATATAGCATCGCTTCATGTCCCAAATGACAATGCATAATTATATTTCCATCTACGTTAAAAGTGCACACAAACTATAAATCATTTCATGGTTTTCGTAGGAAAACAAGTTCCAAATCTCACTGCATTTGATTCAAGAGACGCATTTTTAGTCATGCTTTTTTTTGCCAATCACTTTGATGCTATATGTTCAAAGTACCATGTAACCTAAATGCAAGCGTGTGTTGCCATTACAAGTGGAGCCGGTGATACGTTAACGAACAAAAATACTATCGAGAACCTACTTGTAAGGAGAAATTACATAATTAACAATGCCGGCAGCGATTCTAATTATAATGAGCGACAAGTCAAGGTTTAACCTCAAACGATCTCGTAATGAAGGCGACCTGACTACCTTAGTGAAAAACATGTTTTGCCTCAGGTGGAAAGCTTATGAATTTTTTTTCTCTTACCTTGTATTTTAAGTCCATGTTGACATCCATTTCCAACGAAAATGATCAAATGTGAGGTGGACGAAGAAACATGAGGGTCCGGTGTTTGTGCCTTGTGGTCTTCGAACTCTTGGCTCAATACGGAGTCCTAACTTCACAAGGCGAACACTTACACTTAGAAAGTTCAATTTTAATCAGTAACTCCAATGAGTAATAGTTCACATTTATGGTTATAAACACAATACGATCTAGTATTAACACGATTATTAGACATGTGACCGACTGCCGGAACGTCCACTAGGTAAATGCAAGCACATGATCTTGTCCGAGTCCGCCATTTCTTTTCTTATGAGAAAATGCACGAGAGAAGGGACGCGACGCACTCCCATAATAAATATCCCTGCGCAGACGCAGTAGCAATAAGTCCAAAAAAGCTTCTTTTCATTGGCGGAGAATACGAGGTATGAACTGACTTTAAGTTGATTAGATTTGTATAGGGTTGGCCGTTTTTAAAACTTCATAGTTAGTGCTTTAACCTATAATGTCTACAAGTCATCGGAGGCAAAGGAGTAGGAAAGTTACACGTCAGTGATTAGTAGTACGCAATTTTGAAACCATTTGAAACCTTCTGAGTCGAAAAATAGCAAAAATGTCAGATGTAGGTGACTGGTTTAAATCTTTGCCAATATTCACGAGATATTGGCTACTCTTGACCGGGTGCCTTTCGCTAATCGGCAGATTTGGTCTCGTGAATCCGTATACATTGGTCCTGCTATATGATCCCTTCGTGCATAATTTTGAAATTTGGAGAGCAGTCACAAGTGTTTTTTACTATCCTCTTAGTCCAGCGACTGGTTTTCATTTCATGATTAATTGTTATTTTCTCTACAATTATTCATTGAGGCTAGAACGAGGAGAATACGATGGTAGACCAGCCGATTACCTGTTTATGTTACTTTTTAACTGGGTATGCTGTGTTGTTGCCAGTCTTATTGGCGAATTCCCTCTTTTAATGGATCCTATGGTTCTGAGTGTGCTCTACATTTGGTGCCAATTGAATAAAGATGTCATCGTTAATTTCTGGTTCGGTAAGTAATCCCAAAGTTTTAGAATTAATCATTTGCATACTCTTATTATTTTGTCTTACAAATGTAATTTTTTATTCACCAGGGACCCAATTCAAAGCGATGTACTTGCCTTGGGTGCTGTTTGGATTCAATCTTATCATATCTGGAGGTGGAATGCTGGAACTAGTCGGTATTCTTGTCGGTCACCTGTACTTTTTCTTCAAGTTTAAGTATCCCCAGGAATTCGGTGGCCCAGATCTCCTGAACACTCCCCAATTTCTGGAAAACTACTTTCCACCGCAACGAGGAGGCATCAGAGGATTCGGAACTGCACCCACTGCACGAACACCAGGACCCCAAGCACAACCACAAGCTAGGAATATGTTCGGTTACAATTGGGGCCCAGGTCAAGTCTTGGGACAATAATTGTGCATATTAGACTAAGTAACAACTGTGTATATTTCATCATCCCGAGAGTGTCATGAATACGAGTTCATTTTCAATTGTTTACAAATATATTTATGTAATGCGAAAATGATCTCAGCGATCAGCTCAATGTCCGTTGCGATCTCGCATTATTAAATATAGTTTGATAACTATGTACGTAAAATCCTTATGATCACTTCGGACCAAAGATAAATCGGGAGTTGGCAATTAATGAAACTACAATCATCAGAAAAGACTAAGTTTCAAAGGTACTTGAATAGCATTGCAAATACCTAACATTATTTATCAAAATGTTATTGTCAATATTTAAACTTCAATCAGGATACTTATATCATATTTTTGTTTACTTCACTATTTTATATTCTCATTTTGAGATTATGATGATGCAAAGCAATCTTTAATGCAAAGATTTGTTTAAAAAAAATCTTATGTTGCATTTATGTTTTTTATTGTAAAAACTTGAAAACTTATCCTTATAATATAAAACTAGGTGTGAATATTACATATTTTTACAGTTCTTAACATGCTTCCTTTCTCCTTACATTTCTAAATCACATAATGATCATTTTTACACTGATACAATTCTAAAGAAATTTTCTTGCGAAACTCAAGTTCCTTTGTATCTTAGCTGATTTTGGCTTGTGGTGATTCAGAATTGACTGCAAATCTGATGCGATGTCTGTAAGAAACTGTGGTATGTGTATGCAAATTATAAAAGAATGAATTATAAATAATTGGTGTATGTTAAGAGTAAAATGTTAGTGTGTGATAATGGTGACTCTTTTTTATCATAGATTTATTTAATTAAAATCCTGAATAAAGCCAGTTATAATCAAAAAAGTTTACTTGATAATTATAAATATTTAATTATATGTACCTAACACTTTATTATATTTTTGTTATAAATCTTTAGTTATTAAATTACAATGAATTTCAAATTTAAATTTAAATTGGCGCCAAGCGAGTCTTTCTCTGATTGGTCTAACAATAGGAACGAGGAATTTGAAGTCCAATTTCATCCAATTGCAAGATAGGGAACCGAAACAGGTGGATATGGACTGATTAATACGAGTTACAAGTTAAAACTTGCACGCGTAAAAAGTGTCCTTTCTTTTTTCTTCATATACCTAATTTATTTAAATCTTTGATTTGATTTTCTTTTTTTCGGGTTGATAACTGTCAAAAATTTGTCATGATTCTTGGTAAAGAAGGGTTGAAGTTGTGGTGAGGGAGGTGACCAAAGTGACCGAACATTCCTGGTACAGAATTTTATTGTGATTCATATAAAGAAAGCAGGATAAATTTGGTTGCAGTATCACGGTTTCTTTGATCTTTATTGATCTTATTTTCTGATAATTTTACGCAAACATGGAGCAAGGAGAACATTTTATTGCGCCGAAATTAACGAATAATAGAAATATGGTCAGTCCGGTAAAACTAGATCAGGCAGAAGACTCTGGGTTTTCCAGCATAGCCGACTCTGTTACAGGTATTTCAATTTTAATTATACTATAATTAATTTCATCTCAATAGGTCGCTTAAATCGGGATTAACAGTTTTCTTAGAGGTGGCAAAAGAAGTCAACGATCTGAAATTTTTCTAGTTTTACAAATATGATGTATTTTATTATTTTTTATTTCCATAGAACTCAACCATCTTGATTCATTCGCCTTCTTTTATTTTTTCTAGTATATATTTACAATATTTCTTACATTTTTTTCGCTGAAAAAAATGTTTACGATGTTTTTACCGAGTTTTAATAAATTGGTATAATTTCAATGTTAATGTAATCTTTTGAAAGCAAATATATATATAAGGTATTATGGTTCATAGGACCCGCTGCTTCAAACAACGACTCAGAAAAGCCAGGGTCTGCATCCGTAGATGCCCAGCCGAGTGTATTTTCTTTCCTGTCTCAAGGAAACCAAGAGAAAGAGCGGAAACTTGCTGAAGAAAGAGAGAAAAAGCGAAAATTTGCAGAAGAAAAGGAGAAAAAGCGGCTAGCCGATGAAGAATATCAACGCGAGGAATCTGAACGAAGATACAAATGTTTGATGCATCTTCTTGACGAGAGTCAATTTTACGCTAATTTAATTTTAAATAAGACTAATGACTCCAAAGAAAAACCTTCAACTTCATCAAAATTGATGAAGACAAAATTGCCAGTAAAAGAGGCATCAACTACTAAGGTAACAACAAAAAAGATTGGAACCAAGCATAAAATCATTACACCAAAGGAAAATTCTCCACCGTCTAAAAGACTTAGGATGAACTTGAGATCAAGAGAGGAACACGATTTGAAAGATTTCGTAACCAGCAGAGTAGGCATAAATTAATTACATTGTTTAATAATATTTAAAATATTAAAATATATTTTACCATTTCTTATTGATATATAATAAAATGATGATTTTCATAACAAGAAACAAATATTTTACAGATTTCAAGTAGACTACGAGACAGAAGAAATGTGACAAAGGTCTCTCTAGAAGAAGATCATGAAGACGATAGTCTCGAATCTTCTTTGGAAGAGGTAGAAAAAGTAGAAAAGGTAAGGGACGTAGAAGATGTAAAATATGTATAAGAACAATGATTTTAATAATAACTTTAATAATATAAAATATTTTTCAGATTAAAAGCAGACTGCGAGACAGAGGAAATCGAAAAAAAGTCTCTCCAGATGAAGATTCTGAAGATAATAGTTTTCAATCTAGTTTAGAAGTAACCATAGAAAATGGCAAAGAAGTAGAAGATACATTAGTAGCTGCAACACCCGAAGATGTAGTATTTACACCACCAAAATACTTTAATGGAGAACTGCGCGATTACCAAATAGAGGGTTTAAAGTGGTTAAACGTTCTACATCAAAATGGATTGAACGGTATATTGGCTGATGAAATGGGTCTTGGGAAAACCGTTCAAGTCATTGCACTTTTCTGTGAACTAATAGAAAAACGCCAGGGTGGTCCATATCTAATTGTAGCACCACTCTCTACAATTCCAAATTGGTTACTAGAATTTCAAAGATTCGCACCACAGTTACCTGTGGTTTTATTGCATGGCGACCGTAAGGAAAAGAATGAAGTTCGGTCGAAGATTTTAAAGAAGTATCTCGTCGAGAATGGATATAAAATGCAACCGATCGTAATTACTACATATGAAGTACCTTTGCGCGAAAAATCGTTTCTTCAGACGCAAACGTGGAGATACATCGTGATCGATGAGGGTCAAAGGATTAAGAATCCTGAGTGCCAATTAGTCAAGTACGTTGATTGTAAATTCATTTCTATATTTTTTAGATAGGTTTAAATCGTTTCTTATGTTCCATTTTTATAAATTAATGTTACGATTTTAAATTAAACTTCATTTCATAGGATTTTAAAAAATCTGAAGTCAATGAACCGATTACTGCTGACCGGTACGCCACTGCAAAACAACATGGCTGAGCTCTGGTCTTTGCTGAACTTCCTCCTTCCTGAAATCTTCAATGACTTGGCAGTTTTTGAGTCCTGGTTCGACGTTAAGGAATTGCAAAACGAGGAAGGCACTATGAAGTTTTTGCAACAAGAAGAACAGAAAAAAGTTGTTGCATCTCTTCGTGAAATCCTGAAACCCTTTATGCTCAGACGTATAAAGGCAGATGTTTGCTTAGATATTCCTCCTATGAAAGAGATAATTGTTTACGCTCCGTTGACTGTATTGCAAAGTGACTTGTACAAAGCCGTTCTGAATTGGGATCTCCAAACTCTCTGTAAGATTGACGAAAGTCCGCTCATCGTCGATGTTGATGGCGTAAGACCCAAGAGAAAATGTGTCCTTAAAAGAAGCATCGATTCAATATATTCTAACACTTTACAAAAAAGTACTGACAGTACCTTGCAGAATTTATCGTCCTCGAGTGGCACAAGTTTTGCGAGCAACGAAAGCGTTGAGTGGAAACCAAATCCAGACGAATTAAATATGTTACCACTGGAAACTGCGAGCAGCTCAGATGACAAGATGGCTGTTTGGACCAATTTCTTCAATCTTGGAGGTGCTTTACAGACTAAATCTAAATCCAATTGTGAGAAACCATCTAATTCAACAAACACTGATGTGACAGTTCATAAATTGATGACCAACGTTTATGATCCAGCTCCTTCGTGCAATTCCAGCTTTGAAAATCTTAATCGTATAGATGAGTTTGGCTCAAAAAATTCGCTTGTTTGTAACATGAATAAAATGAAAGTTGACGATATACAGCAAAAAAAGAATGATAATTATCCAAGGTCAATTATGGATAAGAAATTATCGGCAAGCTGCTTCAACACTGAGGGCTCACATCGTGAAGAAAATATGGGTTGCCAATCCACGATTCCTAGAACTTCTGCTATTAGCAGTAAGAAGCTAAATTCTTCTAAAAATTTTAAGAAAGATAACACGATCTTGTCTGTAAGCAGTGCAAGCAAAGACAAAATGAACAAAAAAACTTCAAGCAAATTTGCCAACACAAAAAGCATGAAGAAGTCTTCTTCCTTAAATACTTTGAAAGTTTCGGCAGTTAAGGAAGTGATTGAAAAAGATTCTTTGGATAACGATGGCATGTCTCTGCCAAGTAGCGAAATCACGGATGACTTTGACGAAAATGATGACCATAAATATTCAACTGGTGACCTCGAAGATTTGAAGATGTGGAAACAATATTCAGACGTGAATGAGAGAAATCGTGAATTTTTCCTCCACCTTACATTTGGTCAAAGAAGTAAGTTTCGTTGTTTGTTTAATTTTGAGTATGATTCTAATTAAAATACTTCCAAAAATAGTAAAAAATACATTTTATAAATTAAGCACATAAGTATAAATTTAAAATATTGAAGAATCTTCTATAATTTTATCTTCTGTTTCAGTACCGATGTATAAGAAAATTGTGAACCATCCATATCTAGTTCACTGTCCACGGGATTCAGTTGGCCTACCAAAGATCGACGACAAATTGATCAAAGCTTCTGGAAAGCTTATGGTGCTCGATCAAATGTTAGCAAAACTTAAAGAAAGGGGACACAAGATTCTCTTGTTCTCGACTTGGACGAAGATTCTTAACATCTTGGAAGACTATTTGTCTATGAGAAATTATGAGTATAAGAGACTCGATGGATCTACTCCCATCGAAAAGAGGAAAGAAGACATTACCCTCTTCAATAATGATCCGAATATCTTCTTATACTTAATATCCGTAAGGGCTGGAGGCGTCGGATTAAATCTCGCTGGTGCTGATACTGTCATCGTTTATGACAGTGACTGGGTTAGTATTATTTTTATTTGTAGTCAATTATTAAGTTATAGAAAGTTAACAAAAGCCGATATTTAACTTTTTAGAATCCACAAGTTGACATCCAAGCTATGGCACGCTGTCACAGAATAGGTCAAACGAAACCAGTCGTAGTTTACAAATTATGTACAAAGGGCACGATCGACGAAAAGATCATGCAGCGTGCTGATGTCAAGCGTAAATTAGAAAAGATGGTAATTTCAAAGAAGGATATCGGCTTCAATCTAAACAACAGAGATAATCTCTTGAAACTGAAGCAGTTTCTTACATCAAACGATAACCAAGTCGTCACCTCTGAAAAAGATGGTTAGTTTTATTCACATTATTTTAATTTTCAATTTCTTATTAAATTACATTTAATCCCTTTCACTAAATCACTTTCTATCATTCAAAACTAATTAGATCTTAATTTTTAAACCAGTGTTTACTGAGGAAGAACTTGAGAAACTGTTGGACAGAAGTGATCTACTGCTGCAACAACCAGGTAGCCAGCCAAAAAAGGTGTTAGGCACATCCAAGCTCGAAAATTCATAAGAAAGTTAAACTCTGCTCTGTAGTTTATATTAAATCGGTTTTTTGTTTTTAACATTTTTTTTGTGTTGCTGGCTCAATCATAAAAATAAAGGTGACCTTCAACGAAGTTTATCAGTTCAGATTTAAGAACGGGCTGAATTTTAATTATCTTTGGAATTTTAATAAAAGACGAAAATTTTTTCATGCAAAGCCGTACATTGTACTTAAGTTTTAAGTACAAATGTACATTAAGTACAATGTAAGGACAAATTTAGTGTTAATTATTTTAAATAATTTATGTCCTTATATTATTATTTAACCGTTTTCTATGAGGTAGAAACTTCACGTTTAAGTGCGCTTGGCAGCGTCTCTGATAATAGATCAGTAAAAATTATCCCGTAGAAAAATTTCGTATAAAACTGCAAGTTTTAATGTTCAACATAGGTAAAATAGTTTTATTTGTTAAAAAGTTATTAAAGTACATCTATTCAAAGATGTTTAGCCTATAATACCGATAATATAATATTGTTTGTGAGATGATATATATGTAACATTAAACGTTATACATTTTTTTACTTTTGATAAATATGATAAAAATTACTTTCACTGCTTAATAAATTAACTAAAATAAAATTTCAAAACTTCTTAATATTATGCAAATCCATCCACTTTTCCCCCTATTATTTTTTTTTCATTATTCCTATAGGAATAGAATTTTACATAGCGCGCTGAAAATTTGTATACATATATATATATGAAAATACAAGTTCTCAAGTTAAGCAATGTTTCGCGCGTGGGTGGTAACTGATAGTCTCTTCTCTTTTTATTCTAAAAAGATCATACGATCTTCTTTGATGTAAAATAAAAACTTATTTTTTTATTTTAATTTGTCTATGGGGGGGGGGGGGTTTGAAACCCCCCTTGTGCACGGCCCTGGAAAATACAACTTCTAAAGTTAAGCAATCATTCGCGCGGTCAGTACTCGGATGGGTGACCGCTTTAATGAAAAAGCCCCTGCGTATGAGCAACCCATCATACTTCCGTGCAACGAACAGTGGCCCCAACAGGAGCCCGCACTCTACTGCGCATGCGTCGCACTCGACACCTGATTGGTTGCTATTCGCGCGAAATTTGAAATGCATAATATTTTTTAGCATTTCAAATTTCGCGCGAATAGCAACCAATCAGGTGTCGAGTGCGACGCATGCGCAGTAGAGTGCGGGCTCCTGTTGGGGCCACTGTTCGTTGCACGGAAGTATGATGGGTTGCTCATACGCAGGGGCTTTTTCATTAAAGCGGTCACCCATCCGAGTACTGACCGCGCGAATGATTGCTTA
>UCOK01019819.1:0-19479 GCA_900474325.1 Synergus umbraculus
TCAAGTAATTTTAAGGGATATATATATATACAAACGGCTTATACTCATTCTCTGACAGTTCTTTGCTATTTTTCTATTCGTTCTTCAAATCCTACTCAGTCTATTACTCGTTTCAAAAATTGTCATAATAGAGTAAACTCTTTATCTATTCAAGATATTTTAATGTATTCCACGGGATTTTGATATATTTTAAGACATTTTCAGAAGATTTTAAAGATTTTGAAGATAATCAAGTAATTTTAAGGGATTTCATTTGATTTTCTCCACTTGAGAGTTAATTCGTTGAAATTTCTTAAAATAATCTTTAATAATCAAATAATTCACAATTAATTAATTAATTACTTGTTTTTAAAATTGTCATTACAGAGTAAACTCTCTATCTATTCAAGATATTTCAAGATATTTTAACGTATTCCAAGGGATTTTGATATATTTTAAGACATTTTCAGAAGATTTTAAAGATTTTGAAGATAATCAAGTAATTTTAAGGGATTTCATTTGATTTCCTCCACTTGAGAATTAATTTCTTGAAATTTCTTTAAATAATCTTTAATAATATTTATAATATTTTATTTATTATTAATATAATATTCAAAGTAAAAAAATTAAAGTGAACTAAAATCTCCGATCAGAGGTTTTCTGACAAAATGAGAAATGGAAAATTTACTACATCGATCGTGTATGGTTCGGCAGTCGGCTGTGTAAATAAGTGCTTTCCTCTTGCGCAATTTCTTCTCATAATTAAAAGGAAAGAATAGCAACCACTTCACTGGGCTTTTTTCTTTTCTTTTTTTTTTTTTTTTTGTTATTTTCTTTTTCTTATTTAAGTCTGCACAGAAAATCGCAGGAAAGCAGTGTTTCACAATAACCATTCGTCCGTCAGAATCCTGTTTCAAGCGCTCCTGCAATAATTTAATATCGATTTTGTACAGAAACCTCTGCGAATAGCTCCATCGTAACAACATCGCATTCAAGCCTGAAGTTTATGTGACACAGCTTTTGTGTCTTGCTTTTCAGTAGGAAATTAAACAATCATTGCAAGTATAGACACGTTGTAAAAGCACATTCAATTTATTTCATTTAACGTAATGGAATAGGCAGTCAAAGGAGTTATTCATATATTTAAAGTATTATCTTCTTAATTGAATTGATAACTTCAATGAAAATGACATCAAACACAAAATATGATATTCCTGTAGATAACTCTATTGTCTTTCTATGTCGGACGAAAAATGGTAAAAATGTATGGTATTTTAATATTTTTAATGTTCGTAAAATAATGAAAGCCGAATTTATGGACTCTCTATATGGACAAATATTGTTTGTTATGAAAAGCCGTATTCCACACTGAAAACACTTTACTGAAAGCTTTATGGCATATTTCATTACAAAGTTTTATTGTCTCTAGCACCATGTTGACACAAAAACTTTTTAATGACAAAGAATCCGAAGAAAAAAAAAATGTTTCAATTAAACATTTTTAAACATTAGGGAACGTCCATTAATTCCATACGTTCATTTCGATCATTTTACAAAAGTTTATTATCATAGGAATGAATATTTCTTGCAAATATTTTTTTGTCTACAAAGAAATAAGATAATTTCCGCATCAGGGCTTTGAAAAATCAGGAATAGATCGACACGTCTTGAAGTACACAAAAGCTTTCTCAAGCTCTTTAAATATTTGTCAATCTTATCAAACAGGAATAAGTTTCAAATAAATTGTCGGTTTCCGCTTTGAAAAAAAAAAAAAAAAAAAAAAAAGACACTGAGAAGAACGGGTCTTAATAATGTCCTGGGTTCACAAGTTCACGCAAAGCAACTATATTGGTTGGTGGTTGGTAACCATGGAAGGTGTTGGGTTCTAAGCCGCAAGAAAAGCAAAAGGATAAAGCCTTTCGCAAACAGGGCACACATTGTTTCCCGTTCCCATTGTGTTTCGCGAAGCGAGCTTGGACGTTATTAAGGGTTGCTTCGCTTACATAAATAGGTATACATACCACCTTGAGATTCAGCCAAAGCCACCCTATTTTCATTCTGAACCATTTCGAAAGTCCCTCCAATGTCTGGATCAAGCCGATTTTCATTCCGCCAGCCATTTCTTCGAGGAAAAGGGAGGGAAAGAATGGAAAATAAAAGACCGGCCAGGCCTCTGGGTGTTCTGAAAGTGCGCTGTTATGAACTCATTAAAAGTTGGTGGGACTTTGATTTTTCCTTGCTTGAAAATTGATGGCAGATCGAACGAGCCTGGGCAACTGGAAGAGCGGAAGTGACGGAGAGGCTTCACGATTAAATTTAACGATGTGTCCATCGCTCGATATTGCACACCAAACCTTTTCATCGTTTCCAAACGTACGAATTTAATTTCATCAGCATTTTAATCGTCGATTTCTATTGATCATGTCCACCCTATCCGTATACAGCTGTCACTCAACTGTTATTGTCGCTTTATCCATGTCTTATTTTTATGAGGTGTGCAGAATGAAATACATATTTCTTTTTAAAGATACTTGTTTCTTATTATCAACATAAATAGTGATTGATATGGATATGAGATTGATGTGAGAAGCTCATCTTGTCTTGTCTTGAAACTCCTAGATCGTTTTTCTTGAGTTAGATCGAAATTGATCGTAAGATTTGGGAGATAGAAGAAATACTTGTACGTGGTCGAAATTCTGAAGACCTTATAATTTCAATTGAACATTAAATCAGAGGTAACAACTGAAGTATTATTGCCATGGACTTCTTTCTACATTTTCTTTTGTGGCAGTAAAGTGCGTCCCGCCATTAATTCCGAGGATAAAGGATATTCGTCTCAGTGTGGTATTAAATCAAGGTATTACAACGATTAACCCGGACTGAGGCTAAGTTATAGTTGCTTCCTACATGTTCCCCGGGTTTCGGACCATTCTCGAACACCCGCAGTGCCGTACTATCGAATATTCGACACTAAAGTACAAGAGATTAGAAGACTATTCAGGGGAAAGTACAAGCTACATAAAAATATTTTACAACCTAAAAATAATCGTTTTTCTTTAGTACTTACACAGAAAATTCTAGTCTAGTTAATATTTATTTAAATAGACCAATGATTCCTTCATATGAAAAGAAAATACTTGATTAAAGACAGTGGTAGACAAATAAAAAAACAAGGAATAAAATCGACTTGTCCAATAAAAAGTATCAGCTTCGTCTACTTCATGAAGGAATCCACTTAGGTGTCTCATTACAGGATATAAAGTTTTACTTGATTTTATCGCGCCGTCATTAGAGGGTCACTGATACGACATTTCCCTGCTGTCTGCCTGCTGTCTGTTAGTGAAACGGAGGAATTCCAATTCCAAAAGATTTGCCTGTCCTGCTTTTCCTCTCTGATAGAAGAAATCCATTAAAGTATATGAACAATCTAAATGCTCTTGACTTTCGAATCGAATAGGACAAGGAGCGCTTTTATTAAAATATAGTATTATGCTCCCTAAGAGCTTTCCTTGCGGAAGACAAAGTTCTCTGCGAAATTCTATAATGAATTTCGGAAATGAAGTCGACAAACATCGTTACTCTGTAATTATGTTTTCTTTGTTAACTTCCGTCCTTTCATTTTCATCTGTCTCTCAAACTTACAGTTTCAAAACCCAGTTGTGCCTAATGTTAAATAATTTAGTAGTAAACGATGTGACCTTGTTTTAGAACTCCAAAGAGTTTAAGTATTGTCCAGAGATTTCACAAGATTTTAAAGAAACATTGATATCAAGATTTCATGAAGGATTTCAAGATATTTTAAGTTTTTTGTAAAGAATTTTTAAGGAATTTAGAAATTTGTTAAAGTATGTCAAGAGATTTAAGAGAATTTGAAGGAATGTAAGCAATTTTAAGGAATTTAAAAGGATTTCAAACAATTTGAACAAAGAGAATTCCTACTTTTCTTCCTTCGATTTCTTATTTACTCAACGTTTGCAAGTTTTCAGAATACTCTGATAAATTGCAATTCTTGAGAGCTATTTAGAAGAAAGACACTTTAGTGTGAATACAAGAGGTAAAAAATAGATGTCAATGGCAAACCATTCAAGTTCTCGTACCAGAGGTCGATCATTGTTATCGTATATAAAGGTGAGCGTATTCTTCCTCTAGATGGAGCGAAATCACGCGGTAAAGTTGCCTTCCGTTCTAAACTTCAGTGGAAGTACTTTTATCGATTCTAGGTTGTTCAGTGTCCACTCGACGTCCTCTACAAAACTTTAATTAATAAAGGACCAGTAACTTATTCTCTGTCGCTTTTATTCACGAGGGCTGTAACCCTCGTGCCAAACAAGTTTATTTTCTCCTTTATGAGAAGCCGATGGGCTAATGCTAACGACCCTCTTAATTTATTACTATCTTGGCTAAAATCGTCCAGGGGATGGTTTTAATCTCAAACAACATAGAACAATTACATTGTGTTTTTCGAGGATGATTTGGCATATTATTTTACAAGAAATTATATAAGCATTAATGATCAGCATTTTAATAATAACCCGGTGTAAAAAAGGCACTAATATTAAATATCAAATCCTATGTTATTCTTGTATTTTCTGAAAAAATCCTATCACCAAATATCATTACTTTAAATAATATTTAAATGCTGTAATGATTGAAAAAGTTATTTCGAATTTCTACTATACTTGTTAATGGCTGCGAGTTTTAGCTGAAAATTAATTACTTTAAATGATGCAATAAAGGAATAAATGCCAATCACAAAGCAGAGTAAAATCTAAGCGGAAATAGTATTAGATTTGTGTTTATCGCCTCAGATCACGATTCGACGGGGCTTGTAACTACTTTATCACGCAGCCCTTTAATCACGATGAGTGTCGGAGCTTATATGTAAGGCAGACCCTCTTGATTAATTAGGGCTTTAATTGTTTCCATGAATTTCTTATTATCGTATAAGTGTGACCAAGCTGGGCATTTAACCAGTGAACCAAGCTGCACTGTACACGCGACCTACCTTCTGCCTTATACAACGGGTGATACGGACTTAATGCTTATCATTCTGCATAATTAACAACCCTTGCCTAATTAATTCTAGGACTTTCATCTCCAAACTACTTTTTAAAGTAATTTTAAGATATAGTCGCATTTTTTAGTAAAAGTAAGTGAAGACATGATAATGAGAACTGGATAAGGACCATTTGAAGTTGGCCCGTAAGTCTCGTTCTTTTATTTATTGTCAACAATGTTTGACACGTAACTGACCGAATAACGCGTTACCTTTCCGTCAATATTTTTTAAATGTACTAGCAATTCAACACGCGCGCTACGCGCACGATTATTTATTTAGTTTCTTACAACTTCAAAGTCATTAAAAAATCAATGAAATTTTGCTGATTCAAATTTAGAGAGTAGGTTTGAAACATCAATTTATAGGAGATTTTAGGTACATTTCATTACATTACTTTTTTAAAGAAGTATTTCAAAAAACTTTTGGAATTTTAATGGATTTTAACCATTTTCAAGTGATTTATCTAAAGTTCTAAGGATTTTTAGGATTTTAAAAAGATTTCGTAAAATATTAAGGTATTTCAGGATATTTCGCGGAATATTAACGGATAATTTATGAAATTTCAAGAGAATTTTTAATGTTAAGGAATTTTAAGGGATTTTAAATGTTTTGAAACTTTTAGGAATAATAAGAGATTTCTAAGAATTGAGATTAAAATTAAGATTAAGGTTAAGATTCCAACAAATTTTGAGTGATTTCATAGATTTTCGTAAAATATTATGTCATTTGAAAAGATTTTTGCGTGCTTTAAGAGATTTTAAGGAATTTTAAATGTTGCAATAGAATTTCCTGGAATTTTAAAAGAAGTTAAGAGATTTAAATAATTTTAAGGGATTTTCTAATTTTTAAAAAGTTTTATAGAATTTTCAGGATTTTTCAGGAATATTAAGAGGTTTTCACGAAGTTAAAAAGATTTCAAGAGATTTTTATGAGTTTTCAAAAGAAGTTCTATACATCTTATATGATTTTTAAAAGAATTTGTAGAATTTAAAAGGATTTCGAAGGTTGTAGTAAAATTTTAAGGGATTTTATGAGATTGTTCTAATTATTGATAAGATTTCTAATGATGTTAAGAGAATTTAAATGTATATTTGTGGATTTTTAAGGGATTTCAAGAGGTTTTGGAAGTTTTAAGAAATCTTAACGAACTTTAAGCAATTTTCGAGACATTTCGTGACACCACTTTTTTAAGATAGGAAAACTTGTAATTCTTTGTCTAATTTCAGGAATTTGAATATGTTTCATAAAATTCTTTAAAATCCCTTTAACATCTTAGAAATTTAGTGAAATTCCTTTAAATTTTCTAAAATCACTTGATATTCCTTCATTTTTTCATTAAGATTTCACAAAATCCTTTAAAATAATTTAAAATCCTTAAAATGCGTTAAGCTTATTTAATATCACGTAGAATATCGTACAATCACTCAAAATTGCTTAGAATCGAGAGATTTCGAATAAAATGAATATGATAATTTTCGTAACATTATGATAATAATTAATGTGATCAGTGATCGAAGAGAATTCCCTGAAGAGAGCTGGTTACGTCACTGAATAGCATAGTAAATAACATTAGCAAGTCAACTAGCGCTTTGCTCTCCAAGTATTTACTTCTTGAGATTCGAGTTAATTTATACAAGTGGTGCAGTGTAATGCAGTTATACAGTTACCAGTTACGACGTTACACTTAGTTTTAGTTTCAGCGACTCTCGTTGCCATAGCTCTCTTTCCTTTTCTCGCCAGCGGGTAAAATAACAGTAAGATTCTGCAGGAATGGAAGAAGAAAGGAGCTTCGAGGACGAGAGGGCATCCGAAATATCAGCAAGCGAACAAGTCTTTTGAATTCTTTTTATCCCTTTTCCGACTGGTTAATCGTTTCGTTTTCCAACACAAAATAAAAGTTTCTCTCTAATAGAAAAACAGAAAAAAATGTTGTGAATATCAACAAGTTTTCGACTAAGAAAAATATTCGAAAATTGAACTACTTCATTTGCATCTACCAGTGTGCGCGACTTGCAATCGTGACCCGTCACCATTCGTCAGATCGAACTTCGAAAAGAGCAATTAATTCCATGTCGATTGATTGTAATACCTTCGAGTGAAGGTTTACGATGGTTCTATGGTTATTGCAGGTCGTAGACACCCGTCACAAATGGATCTATTCATCAATGAAATCCGAAATTAAAAAAATACTCTAATCCCTGGCTCTTCTCTGAGTGAATTTTTAAAATCTATAATAAAAACCTTTCAGCTTCTAACTCCGAACAAAATTCTAATTTTTGATAATAACAATCATTTGAGCAATCTGCTTTGAATTTATAAGGGAAATAATTGACATTTTTGACACGATGGCGTGAAGAAGAGTGTATAGGAGATCGCTTCATTCTATTTTTCCGAGCAGTTGGTCGCGAAAATAAGAAGCAAAACTTAATTTCATGCACAATTTCTAACCCTTTAACCCGTCCCACAGACTCAAGAAATGACACAAGAATAGCACTTGAATTTAAATTCCGAATTTTAATAACAGTACATATAATACTTTCCACCTCGTTAAATTGTTTCTCTATTTTTGGATTAAAGTTCAAATATGATTATACAAAAGTCGTGAAGCATGTAGAGTTAGTCGGATAAAGTTCATATCGCTATTTATAGTCATTAAAGTAAAATAGTTCAACAACTAAATTTCATAATGTCCTATAAAATTAGCATGTTTAATAAACATATTAACTTGTGTACACGTAAGCAGTATTATATAATCTCGATTCTAATAAACTTTTTATTAGATTTACAAGAATAAAATATAAATTTCAGTAAAGTGGACCAGCATGTATATAAAAGAACAATGCTACTTGAATTGTTCACTTTCCGGTGTATGAATTTACATGGAAAAGAGGAAGTCAATTTGTTTGCGGATTAACAGCGAGATGGACCTATCTATTAAAAATACAGGAGCTATTTCACGATTTTCAGGATTTTCACGATATTCACTGTGTCCACACTATTTTCTTGGGTATTTTGTGGAATTTCCGCTGAATTCCTCTTCACCCATTATAACTTAAATTTTCTTTCAACTTATTTTGCTTATTCAACTTATAATAAGCTGCTTTTATACATTGGATCGTGTGTTTGCTATGAAATACTCTCATTTTATCTGCTACTTGTAGATTATAGAACAAGCTGCACGAATTTAATGCGCTCACACGTTTACTAATGCAAAAGGAAGGGTACTGCATATATAGGCTTTGGATATTAGGCTTGTTTGCTGAATTCTAATTTAATAATGTTTGTTCAATAAATTTGGATTTCAAAGAAGCAGGAATTGATTTCAATATTTCAGTCAATATCATTTAATTTAAATCTGTATTATTCTGTGACAAAAAAAAAAACAATTATTTTTATGCAATCGTCAGATTAAACCAGAATATTCCATGCATAATATTTTCTACACCATGTTCTAGAAAGAGTCTCTAAAACTTTTTATTGAATGCAATTTAGCTTCAAATATATAGCCCACTTGAAATTACTTTTCCACTCCGAACTAAATACTCTGGTATTTGTATCTAAATTACTCTTCGCGAAAAGTGCTTTCGAGAGAGAAAAACACATCTTTCTAAGTAGGTAACACGTAATACGACGAATCTTCCCAGCACAAATTGATGTTAGACGAGTTTCGATTTGGAGAGATACGAAAGGGCAAAAAGAGCTCTTTTTCCAGTTTGTTTTTAGCATGACTTCCTCTACGTCTACTTTGAAATCGTCTCAAATCAATCGCGAAAATTGGCCAGAAAAGAGCAACGTTGCCAGAGTGCACGATGCATAAAATCTTTCTGTTGCATATTTATACCCGGGTCATTTAAATGAATGGAAATGCGCTATGAGTGTTGGCTTTTCTACTGCCCGAAACTAACGAAAACGTACTCAGTTTAGTACCAATAAAGCCCGCGAAAGAAATAAAATTTTATCACACATTTTTAATAGCTAATCATTTTTATACTGATGTGACCTCGCGTTAAAAGTCATGGACGCTCAGCTTTTTCACCCAGGTGTATATTTGGTTAAAAAAGCTTTATTAAACAATTTTCTTCTCAGTTTTATTTAATTTCACTAGCAGACCAACACGCGCACGTTTATTTGTTTTACTTCTTACAATTTCAAGTCTCTTAATCTGAACTAACGGAATTTCGCTGATTATAAAAATAAAAATAGATTGTATTTTCTTATAAATTTTAATTTATATGCGAAGAAACTCGCATAAAAGTTTCTACAGGTTATAAAATGCTTCTTGTGCAGTTGCAGGTCTTTTACTAAGAGAGCAACGATTTCTGAAAGTCGAACGTAAATTCCATTAGAGACCGCGACGCTGTGTCGAGGAAGTGACAGTGCTTAACTTTTCGCACGTTGAAAAAGTTTAATCCGAACTTTCCTTCACCACCCTTCCCGATATAGGATTTTCTAGACTTTCCTGCTCATCCGTTTTCTGCAACTTGTGGAGTTTTTCGTTTATTCAACTTCATCGTCAAAGCACTACACAGCTGTTTCTATAGTCAACGGAAAAACGATTCAATGAAATAAAAATATACGTCGCCTATATACAATTTTACAAATTGATTACTCTTGTATTTTTGTCCGACTGGTATTGGAAAGCAACTCCAAACGTATATCTTGTTTACCATCTGCAATTCATAAAAAATAGAGATTGCCATAAAGATATATAGAATAAAAAGAAAAATTGAGTACGCAATATTCGGAGGTCATCGGATATCTGAAATTTTATAATCAATTCACTCAGCTTTCATGACTATAAATATCATTTTACAAAAGCAATACGATAAGCGCTGAATTACTATTTATACAATGTTCAGATTATCGATTTTCATTGCTGAATTATCTCTCATGAGAACATGTAACAAAACCTGTCATAAAAAGTGATGATCCTTCATCGTAAAAAGGAAATCCCAAACTCTGATGCACATCAAATATTGAATGAAGCTCGTGCTTCGAATTGTAACTTTTAGCAAGATCGTATCCTATATGTTACTTTTGTAAAATGTATTTTTTCAACGCGAGTTAAGACCTCTTTATGTTGCTTTTATCTTTTGAAACTTGAAGTTATGTGACTCTTTCATTAAAAAGCAACGCATAAGGTTTATATAATTATGATCTGATGAATTACCTTCTTATGCGGGTACTTTTACATAATAAAAATACATGTATATAAATTCTTTTCATTGATGTCGTACTTACCACAAGCAATTAAGTCTTTTTAAACATTCACGATCATTTCTTGGTGGACTTCTGTCTACTAACTAGACAATACCTCTCATCTCGTCCTCGTTCTGCGTTCGTTAGGATTGCATTTACCAGTCAGCGGTAATCGTTGCGGAGAAAGCGAAAAGGCGCGCGGTAATTGGCATCGTTAACGAACCATTTCCCTAGAATAGTGGGAACAGCCATCGAAATATTTCTAAATAGAGTAGACACTTTTAAAGAGATAAAAGAAGCTTATTATCATAATATTTTCAAGCTTTTGATGTAAGTTCTGACTTTAAGTTTTCTTAGCGGTTAACATATCAATTTTACTAATCCGACAGTCTGCACAAATTGAAACTCATCCAAATAAAAGCACTTGAAGTCTATTGAAATTGTTTTAAATGTGGAGCAAGATCAAGAAATTTTCCTAAAGTTGTATTTGAAAAATGGTATTAAGTTCAAAGAAGTCAAGACTCAATATTTCGATTTTTCTTGACGAATTCAAAACACTTAAAATCAAGACACTCTTAATTCAAGAATTGACAATCAAGTACCAAAAAATTCTTGTCTTGTCTTGCATCATTAATGCAAGTTTGCATGTACTAGAAAAACTATTTTACTACTGTAATTTTATGAAAATTGATACATTACGACATAGATGAAGACTGATACAATTTGATTAGGCTTTTGATTGAGGGTGGCGTTGATAAAATACATCATGAACGACAAAAGTGAATTAGTAGTGAGGCTCGTTCATTATACTCAAGAAGTAGTAAACAAATAAATGTTAACTTACTGACAGGTACAGCCTGAAAACCTGCAAAGCAGTATTGTCACGCAAGGCGTCTGCACAACTCTGCAATACGCATTCGTGCGAGATTAATACTGCCTGGATGGATCGTAATTATGTAGATCATTCTGGGGTGAGGAGACGTTAGTTTGAGAGAGAACGAGTAGGTCGCCTCGACAGCCCTAGAGACTCGGCTGGCGTATAGAATAATGGGGTAGAGGTTCTGGGTTAGCCCTGTTACTTGTTAGCAAGAGGAGCTGGTGTACGATGTATGCAAACACACTCTAACACTCTGCGATCTCCTGGAAATGGTTGAATTAGCGCACCTTGTTCCTTATTGTCAGTTGCAAGGAGCATTCTTCACATTCCAATTATTTGCATCAATTAAATAATCAAAATATTCACCAATTGTTTTTGACATTCAATAATCAATATTACCTCTACTTCCAAACACGATCTCCCTGAAAATCGTATAACAATTTCGAATACAAGCATAAAAATATCTGACAAATGTATCAAAAATGAAAAATGAGTTTGTATTGAATGAAATAAATATAGGCATGAGAGGGAATAACGCAGGTTGAAATCTCTATATCGTAAAATAGAGTTCGTAATCGATAAAGTAGTAGCCAGCTATTGAAGAGATTCGTGTCACGTACAACAGGAATTCCAGAGCCTCCTCTTTTCTACCTTTTCTCTCTCTCCCTCTCTCCCTTTCTCTCTCTCTCTCTCTCTGTCCATTTTGCCACTGCTGAGTAAAAACACCTTATTATCAAAAACAGACGAAATGCATTCGTTTATTCGTATATCTTTGAGAGTTCGTACACGAAATTTCTCCTCACTTTATCTTAACATGTTACGAAGAAAATTCGGACATTAGTAACTATCGCCTAAACTATTATCAGACTTATTTACAATAAATCTTTGTACAAAAACTAATCTTGTATAAATATTAATACCGATGAGAATGCGTCACCGAGGTGAACAGAGACGAGATGACGGGTCCCAATGACAGCCAGAAGATAGCGTCGACAATTGTCATTCGATTGACAGTTCGATTATATTCGTTTCACTGCATGGGGCAGGAAAAGCAACCTGTTATTAGAATATCGCTGTTCTGGCACTCGCCACTGCCACTGGGAACGCAATGCAACAAAAATATGACGCTGTACAATCATGTCAGTGCAAACGTTGCTGAAATTTCCTTTAGTCGTTATCGAGTCAACAATGGCGGTCATGAATCAGTGAAAAGGGGGATGATTGAACACAGTGTAAATTGTGACCCGTGCGGGTTTTTCACTACGGAACATAAATTGGGTACAGTTGAGTCCAGCACACTTGTGTGTATATTGAATCTCTACTGCAAATCTAATTTACGTAATTAAAATCAGCTTTGACAATTTAGAGTTTTCAATTTTTCATTATTTAAAATTGTGTTTTCCTTGCAATATTATAAAAGCTTTCAATGCATACTCTGACAATGCAAAAACTTGATCAATTCAAATAAATTGTAAAAGCAGTTACAATTAACTTTGTCGATTGACGAAATTTAAAAATGTACTTTCCGTTTTCTGGCTCACGAAGTATTACAAAGTGCATAAAAAATTCCATTTTCCAGCAAAAATTGCTTTTCCATCATCCTTCTGTACAATGTATTAAACTGATTGGCAGATACTGTTGAAAGGACATTATTATTGCATGAATAATGATGGGATGTTGCTTGATTAAAATTGTGATTATTCTGTTTGTAATATCAAACATCAACTTGAAGATTAACTTAAACCTAATCTATGATAAAAAGCAATGACTTAAACATGCTAAAATCATGTACTTAAAGTATATGTGTTATATAAAGTATATAAATGTTGAAATATAACTAATTAACTATAAAAATATAATTTCCATTCATTAATACGAAATATGTATACAGTGCCGACCTTATAGTCTATGTGGCGCCTTCGGGCAAAATCTTTTATGGCGTCCCCTTCAAAATAAAAAATATTAACACTCGATAAAAGGGGATTAGAAAGGTTTCAAAAGATTTCAAAGGATTTTAAGAGAAATAAAATACTTAAGGAATGAAAAAAATCAACTTTGCTCACGATAACATTTAAAATCATTTCAAATTTCTTAAAATCCTTTAAATTTTCTTTAAACTCCTAGGAACTTATTCAAAATCTCCCAAATCCTTTAAGAAATCTTTTATAATTTCTTGAAATCCTTCAAAATTCCACAAAATCATTTAAAAATCACGAAAATTCTTTGAAATCCCACGATAAACTTTAAAATTCTTTAAAATCTTTTAAATTTTTATGAAATTTTTGAAAAATTGTAAAAATATCTTGGATTCTTTTAAAATATCATAACATTTAGAATTACAAAAATCCTTAGAAATTTCTTAAAATTCATATAAACCAACGGTGTCCTCGGGCAGCCCCCCCCCCCAAAGGCCGGCACTGTATGTATAATATTTGGAAACAGATACCTCGTCCCTGTTCACACAATGCCGGTCACTTACAATATAACTCTGTTAGTTTGTACAATAAACAGTAAAAGAGATAAATAGTTTTGAAACTGGTACACTAAATAAAGGAAGTCTACTTGCTTTTATTGTAGTCTCTCTTATTTGCAGTATCTTCGCACCAAATTTCTGCGAAGTTGTTGATTCTTAGGCAGTCGATATTACACGTATTTCTTTATACAGATGTTTGTACGGATGTAATTCTTATGAGTCACAAAGCTGTGTTACGTACAATAGATGATTTCAGTCTTCAGACTTATATACAACTTTCCTGTATTCTATTCGAACGCGTCACAACTTCCGGTTGATGAATCTTCCCTTGTGCTGAGAGACTCGAGGACACGGGCCTTTGTTGCAACGACGAAATACCTTTGCTCGCCCTCTGAAGGCTGTAATAAACCTGCAATCATAAATGGAAGCAAAAACTCATAAAGATTAATTGAAAAACTAATTTTAAACGTATTTAGAAATTTATAGAAACTTATCGAGTGACTTTTATTATATTTCACCCTTTGACTCTTGTTTAAGTAAATATGGATTAGAGCACAATGTATAAAAATGTAAAATACAGATAAGAAGCTCAATAAAAATATTATTATCTTCCCTCTTTTTCTACAGGTGCATAACAATACAGCTAAGATAACTTTTGTTGAGAAAATGAACAGATTAATGAGAAATATGAGCGCTATCAAGAATTGCCGATCCACAAAGTGCAGCCTTCATTAATTTTTCTCATCTGGCACCTTCTGAAGATGGAAGGATTCCGTTAAATCGCAATGAAAAATAGAATCCCTGAAAATCGATGGTCAGAAGTCTCTCGATATAGAAGATCGCCTTCGATTTAAATTATTCAGACATTTAAAGAAACTCAAGCCATAGGAAAGTCGAAGTAGAGAGCCCGAGTCGAGTCACGCGCATCGAAACTGGCCCTCTCGAATTATCGAGAAAACTTCGAGGTAATTAAACTCCGAGAAGAAGCGTAGATAACCCATGGCTGTACTAGACCGTAAAAGTTAAAGTGGAAGACTTGTCATGCATTAAAGCTCATCCACTACTAAGAATACATTAATTACTCTCTTTTTTATTTGTTAATTGTTTTCGGCGTCTACGTTCAAGAATTTACATTTATTTTAAAGACTTCAGACTCTAGAAATAAACTTTTATGGCTCTCGACTTCGTTCAGAATTATTTTATGGGGTCAATGTTACCCTACTGATCAAATATTTATAGTCTGAATTGAAATTTTTATTTAATTCGTTAATGCTCTCTCTGACCCTATCAGAAAAGTTAAATAATCTTTTTAGGGAGAGAATAATATCATTATAAGTAATTGCGATGCTTGTATTGTTATATTAAGTAAAATACACTTTCATTAAGACCATAATTGGTTAATCAGTTTATGGTAAAATTGAGGGAATCTTTTAGAAACTTTCTTGGAATGCGAGTGTGAAAATTTTATTGGGAAAGTAGAGGAAACTGAGCTTAAAGTTTCAAACTTTTATCAAAGTGCAAGTGATACATTTAAGTTTCTCATGAAATATTCAGAAATTGAGTGGAGCTTACAAAGTACTATAGTTATTAACATTTGCTAACATAAAAAGAAAGTATAATAGCTACTTTTATTTACGATATCTTTTATATTTTTCTTTCAGTAATTATGTAATATAATTCACTCGAATTAATATGATGATTAATGAAGTAACTTACATTATGATTGTTACGCTGATTGTAGGCGTCCATCGCCATTTGTTTGAAATCCGCCATTGTTGGAGGATGAGTGTACGCATTTGGCTGTGCCACGTGATTTTGAGTGAAATTTATTGTCGGCATGGGCGAGGAGTCGCCCAATCTGAGATCTTGTTGAAGATCCATCGTAGATCGAACAATCGGCTTCTTTTCCGGTGAGGTAGCGTCATCTGCTGTCCGATCCTTTCTCCGTCTTTGCGGTGGTGTCTTATAGACAGGGGTATATGTTAAGGGTCTTCTTTCTGTGAACAGATTTTACGAAGCCCTTTAAGGTTTAAAGTAACATGACTAACTTAATTAAAGTAAGGCAGCCCTTCGTGCTTACATATCTTTTCACATAAAACATAAAATCGATTACATACTTCCTGTCGGATATTGTACCACAATTTCGTATAAGAAAACATTTCTGGATCGAAAGGTTTTTAAAAATTCAACAAAACCTTTCATAGAATATATCATGAAATATACTACATAAAATATTATTACTTTTTTTCATACTTATTAAAGGTCCATTATTTTTATATACATATATATCTAGTAAACCAACACGCGCGCTAAGAGCGCGATTATTTATTGTATTCCTTCTTACAACTTCAAGTTATTCAAAGCCCAATCAGATTTGAAACTATAATGTATGCGAGATTTTGGAGAAATTTTTAGAGAGAAACCACTTTTTTAGAAAGGAATTTCAAGAGGTTTCTAGAAATTTTCAGGGAATTTGACAATTTTTAACTGATTCTTACCAAATTCAAAAGAGTTCTAGGATTTTAAAAAGATTTCGTAGAATCTTACGGAATTTTAGCATATTTCGTGAAATTTTAAAGGAATTTATGCATTTTTAAGAGGCTTTTAAGAATTCTTAGCGATTTTAAAAGGAATTCTAAATGTTTTGGAATTTGGAGAAATTTTAAGAGGTTTTTAAGAATTTAAAAAAATTTCAAAGAATTTCAGCGATTTTTGAGGTTTTCGTAAAATTTTAAGCAATTTCAAAAGGTTTATAAGAGTTTTATGGGGTTTTAAGGAATTTTAAATATTATACTGCAATCCCAAGGAACTTTTCTGATATTTAAAAGATTTTTTGAGAACTTGAAAGGATATTCAAAAAATTAGTCGATTTTTAAAAATATTGTGGAATTTTTAGGGAGTTGATGGATTTTTATGAGATTTTCAATAAGTTTAAAAGATTTCAAGTGATTTTTCAAATATTTTTAAAATTTTGCAGAATTGTTAAGGTTTTCATAGAATTTGGCGAGATTTCTAATGATTTACAGAGATTTTAAATGTTAAGGAATTTCAAGACGATTCTAGGAATTTTTAGAGATTTTCATGAATTTTGAGGGATTTTAGCGATTTCTCAAGTAGTTTTCACTAAATTCAAAAGAATGTTAGAATTTCTAAATAATTTTGTAGAATTTTAAGTGATTTCAGAATATTTAGTAGAATTTTAAAGGAATTTAATGGGTTTTGAATGTTATAAAATTTCGAGGAATTTTCATTGATTTTAACGTATTGTAAGGAATTTTGGCGATTTTTAAAGGATGTTAAGCGAATTTAAGGGATTTTTATGATTTATGATAGATTTTGTGAAATACTAAAGGATTGCATGGAATTTTATGAGATTTCTAATAATTATAATAAATTTTAAAGGATATATAAGGGATATAAAGGGAATATTATCGTAGAATTTTAAGGAATTTCCAAAAATTTCTACGAGTTTTAAGAGATTTTCACGAATTATAACGAATTTCAGGAGATTTTTTTAACTTTTAAAATACTGTCGGGTAAATTTAATGAGGGATTCAAACGATTTTTATGACTCAAATAATTTCGTAGAATTTAAAAGAGTTTTGAAAGTTATTGTCAAAAGTTTGTAAAAAATTTATAAAAGATTTAGTGGATTTTTAGGGATTTCATGAAATATTAAGGGATTTTCGGTCATTTTAAAAGAATTTAAGAGTTTTTGATGAGTTTTATTAAAAATTTGTGAAATTTGAAAGGTTTTTATGGTATTTTATGAGATTTCTAATAATTTTCAGGAATTTCAAGATATTTTTCTGATTTTTAAAAAATTTTGTAAAATTTTTAAGGATTTCGTGAAATTTTTTGAGGATTTCTAAAAAGTTTGAGATATTTTCACCAATTTTAACGAATTTCAAGGGGATTCTAAGAATATTTTAAAGGATTTTAACGAATTTTGAAGTTTCTTGTCAAATTTTAAGAGACCAGCAAATCAACATGAGCGTTATTATTTTGTTTTCCATGTTACAACTTTAAGTCATTTAGAAGCCAATCAGGTTTGCAAAAACAATGTATGCGATATTTTCGAAACATTTCGTGACACCACTTTTTTAAGATAGGATATAGATATTTTAATGAAAAAAAGTATCTCGGCTGTTTGGTTTCTTTTCAATTTTTCATATTGTCAAGATATTTTAGAATTTTATTAATGTCCTGTTTTTATGTAACAGGAAATCGATCTTTTATAAATAGATTGTCTATACTTTTGATTCATATCTCCTACTATATTCATATCTCCTTTTTTTGGAAACGCTTAGAGATTTTCAAGAGAGTTTTAAAGTATAATTCACAGGTGTTAATAAGTTCAAGACACTTACCGTATTCGTTGGGTATTATGTCAGGATCGATATCATCGACCGCCTGTTTGGTTTGAGAATGTACAGGGGTGGTAGAACCTGTGTGAGGTGGTTCGCACACGATAGGAGCGTGCTTTGGACTCCCTCCTCGACCACTGGAATGTTTCCGGTATAAAGCTGCGAGAAAAACGGCTACAGCAAGGGCCAAAAGTGTTGCAGTTGCTGCGAGACCCAAAAGCAATGGGCTCAACAATGACGCATCTGTGCTCCCTGAAAAAAAATACATTAAGTGTTTTTTTATAAACCAGCGTAATAATGTTTCAAAAACATCTTTTTAAATTATCTAGAATCACTTAAAATCTCTTAAAATCCCCTTTATTCCTTTAAAATCACTTGAAACCTTTTGAAAATACTTTACAACTCTTTAATATCCCTTGAATTACCCAACCTTTGTAAATATTAACAAGTTTGGCATCAGATTGAACCATTAGCTTAAATTTTCAATGATATCCACTCTGTCATCCAGGTGATAACGTAATTCTCACTGCTGTTACTTCTCTCTCGCAATCTGCAAAAGGCGCTCCGAGCAATAAAGCTGTGCGCGTCAGTATCAGTGGTACAGTAGTAGCCGCAGTGGCCGGGCTTATTAAGCAGGACAGTAATTAACGAAGATATGTCTATTACGCTGCTATTACCGTTGTCGCATATATATAAATAGATGCGTGCTCCTGTTGAACCCCATACGGATACATAATATGCTGAATATTCTACTCCGGTGATACATATGTACGAGCTAGCGTGCTTTGCCACAAGGAGAATATAATTACATAATTTAACACATGCAGAGGCCCAGAGGACAGCCCCATGTATGATCTCCGCTGTCAGAGTTTGGAGCGAAAGTTTCTGATGAAAGTTTGAGGAATAACGGATGTAGGGATGGAAGGCAAAAAGGCATACTTGATACGTCCAATTCAACCTTGAAATTAACACTATTTTTACTGATTCCTCTTTTCGCAATCAACTCTGCACCCGAGAGTCAATTATTGTCCCCTTCACATTGAACTTTGCTTTGTGGTTTAGCGGATTTCCTTCTTGTGAGAAATTCTCTCTTGTCACGTAGTGTAAGTAGCTTATAGTCAGACACACTCAAAAAAAGTTTGTTTGAATCAAACAAACGATATCATTGCTATAGGGTCAAACAAAAAATTTCTTTGAATTAAACAAAATTTGTTTGATTCAAAGAAATTTTTCTTTATTATGATGAAATCAATTTTTTTGAATTAAAGAAAATTTCTTTGAATCAAACAAATTTTGTTTAATTCAAAGAAATTTTTTGTTTGACCCTATAGCAATGATATCGTTTGTTTGATTCAAACAAACTGTTTTCTGAGTGCACTGTGGGTTTTGAGTAGTGTAAGTCGTTTTTAATCGGCCATAATTAGTGTCAAGTAGTTTGGTCGGGTAAGGTCAGACATAACACTTTACAAGTAGTGTATGCCGATTTAAATCAACCTACACTGAGAAAAATGTTTGGTGCGGACAA
>UCOK01019820.1:0-26349 GCA_900474325.1 Synergus umbraculus
GAACATAAGAAACAATACAAGGAAATAAATCAATCATATTTATATATTTGCATTCGTAATGAAACAGAAAACTATTTAAATATTTAAATGGATAATTTAATATTTAAATATAATATTTAAATCTAAATATTTTCAATTCGGAATAATCAGATGATATTATGTTAATAATTACATAGTCCTATTATGCTGCCCGATTGGCACCTTATTATAATTTATTTCATTTTATTCAGAATAGAAAAACTGACCAGGGCCTTGTCAGAACCCTATTTTAAATGGGGCAAAATGGGGCAATTTCTGCACGGGTATTGACTTTGAAAGGCCACTTCTGGCCCTATTACCTTTTCCTTCAAGACAGATTTATTCAAAACGATGAAATTAAAATCAAGCCTTACGGGGAATGCCTGATTCTGTTGAGGTCATCAAAAGTCAGAGGCAAAAATTTTCTTTTAACTGTAGCAGATTGATTTCCCTATCGTGTTTACAGTCACATATTTTTCCCAAAAAGAAGCACATTCGTCTTGACTTTGATCTGTCAGATTTTCATTTGAGTTTATATACATAGAAGAAATTCCATTTTTTTAAATCTGAGACCTCCAGATATATTTTTAAAGTTTTTCGAAATTGTGTATGGTATATACCACAAAAATTAGATGATAAATAATTTGACTATGATTAATTTTTCTCCTTTTATTTTGATATATACGCCCTTCTTGACCCTCCCTCTCTTCGCTCACCTGAGCACTGGTTTCCTACTTTTTGAATATGAATTGATCAATACTAAACCTTCCTTTTGCATCTTATGTATGTAATATGTGTAGTATGCATGCTCCCTTAGGTGAAATTTAGTTACGCCTCCTAATTTGAGGGTCCTGTTACTTTCTCAACTGCTACTTTTCCTTTGGATATCAATTTTTATACGAAAGGTTATAGGCTAATTATTCTGAAATATTATTCATTAAATCTGATCTTTTAATAAGTGTGTAACTTAACCTACTACAAGTATAACTGATAAACTCAGTCTCACAGATAATTGTCTACTTGGGTCAATAAATCTTGTGTTTTTCATTAACTTCCGCTGGTCTGATTTCTCAGAATTAAGTATTACGACACTAAAAATATTCCACTAACCAGAAGATATTCTGAGAACAATTATTTTTTCGTATAATAGTTCACATAGGGCCTAATACTTTAAGTATGTCTAATCAGTGAAAAATGGTCTGGCATAAATAAGAAGGTATTTATCTCTACAAAAAGCTGGAAAACTAGTTCATTAATGATAACATCAGTAAAAAAATATCGTTATCCACTACATTGTAGGGGTTATATGCGGCGAATACAGCGAAGTGGTATATTTTACGCACCCGTATTTATATGAAAATTATCACATCGTCAGCGGATGACAATAGTTATATAACTGATATATCCATGTTACATAACTGTTATGTAATCATTTTAAAAATAATTGCAATTAAAATGACTTGCTGTATATTTTACCTCCTTTTATTTAAAAATTTATTTTTCTTTATTTCTTTGGGGATTTAAGAAATCCATACAAAGGAGTTCTAGCGATCAGACGGGTACACATTTCGCTCTGGCAACTAATGAAGACATTAAGTCTCTTCTATTAAAAATGCAAGTAGACGTGGTAAATTCTAAAAAAAGTTTGGAGTGATAAAATCTTGAAAGATCTAATACACTGTAGAGAAAAGTGTAATTGTCTAGAAAGGAAAAATATTTTACAAGAACAAAGACTAGAAAAAGCTTAAAAATCTTTTGAATTCCTGCAAAATAAAGAACGAGCCAAAAATCTGGTGTTTTATGGTCTCAGTGAAAGTGAAATAGAAAATCCGTTCTGTGTAGCAATTGACATTTTCGTCAAAACTGGTACCAACATCGGAGCAGAAGAAATCGAGTTCTGCAAATGACTTGGTCTGGAATGAAAGATCAAAACATCTATTAGTTTCCTTGAAAAAAGCTCACTTTAAGAAAGATGTAAATGAGAAGTCATCGAAATTCAAAAAAATAAGCGTGAGCTTTTAAAATGATTTGACAAATGATCAGTGAGAGAAACGATGTGAGGTACGAGCAAAATTCTTCGAATATAGTAAAGATCGTTTGGAACCCCTGGGGAAAAAGAGCATATATAAAGGGAACGCAATTTTGATATGTGAGAATAAAAACTATTTTATTTCTTCTGCCCATCACTTTATATAATATCCAATCATTAGATAAATCTGAGACTCCAAAGGAAGAGAATAACTACCAATGAGATAGTACAGAGTTAGATTTCTCATTGAGCTCAAAGGCCAGCTGAAAATTCAAAGCAATGTAAGAAAGTAAAAGATTTCTTGCTCGATTTCTTGTGTCTTAATGATTCTTTATAAGATGCAAGACTTTGCGACGTAATGTGCTCGTCTACATCTACCTTAATTTCCAAAGGATAAAACTAAATTCAAGAATAACTTTAAACCGTTTTGAATATCCACAGCGAAAAGATGTGTCTATAATTTTTCATTGAAAAATTATTTGCTTTGGCCTTCATACTTGAATTTAAATTATTACATTCTCACCTCTCAAATGAGAAGGTATTGGTTTTTTGTGAAAAAAGACTGGCTTATTTCATAAAATTTTGACGTGTTGGATTGAATTACTCTTTACTTGGTACACCTTTTTATGAAATTTCCGAAAAAAATTCTCTCACTTACCCACTCATTTTTGGCCAACGGTTCTGGTTTTATACAATAAAAATGGTTTTGCAAATTTCATAAAATCTATTTTCCGGCTAAACTATACAAGATAACAAAAGACAAAAAAATGTCAAGAAGCAAAATTATTGAGTATAAAAAGTTTTAAAAATTTTATTTAGAAATTTTTTATATGCAGCATTCTTATTATTTTATTGATAACATGGAAAAAAATGGATAGTCAGCTTGAATATCTAGATGGTCAGTCTGACTATATATTTGAGTGTCAACTATGGGACAGCCCTTCAGATAGTGTAGTCTACTATCTGTGAAGTGTACAAAATTGGATAATCAAGTTCACTATCCCAGATAGTAAACTTGATTATCTTGGATATTAAAATTCTTAACCTCTAGAGAAATCATGCTGAAAAATGACAAGTAAGAAGAATCGGAAACGGTTGCGCGCGCAAGATTTGACTATCTTAGGTAGTAAACTTGACCCTCTCATGATAATCAAACTGATCATATAAATTTTGATTATATCTAACTTTAACTACTCAGTTTTCTCCGTGAAGAACCGTTATTAAATAGAAAAAATATCATTTTATGGTCGAACGATGATAATTTTACGAAAAAATGTTGGGAAGAAAAATTATTGATCTAGAAAAAATCTAAAAGTTTCTTTTGAAAAATTTTTTATAGGACCCTTAGTTTTCATTTCAATTGCGAAAATTGATATTAAACTTCAGAAAATGTCCGAAATTATGTCTTTTTAATCCTTTATTTAAATCTATTACACGATGAAAAGCGCAGAGCGCGAAACACGAGGTTTAGATGATGATTAAGTCAAATATCGAGAGCGAAGCATGAGTATCCTATTGAGAATGTGTTTCTTAATATATGTCGATAGAACATTAAGTAAATAAATTGACTGTTTAAATGTGCCCGCGAAGCGGACAAACATTTTTTACTGCAAAAATACAATATCGAAAATTATCAATTTACCTATTATACAGATATTTTCCTAAACTTTGCTATGAAAAAAAGTATTGGATCTAATACTTTTCTTATAATACTTATTCATCAAGTTCTTTCTTCGTTATCAAAAATGACTCACACGGAGAAAAATGGAAGTCACGGGTTTAGTAACCTTTACACAAATTCTGTAAACAAAACTTTTATTATAAGACAGAGTCCAAAAATACAGTAATCATTACTGATCTGTTGAGGAATGATTACTGTATTTTTGGACTCTGTCTTATAATAAAAGTTTTGTTTACAGAATTTGTGTAAAGGTTACTAAATCGCTGACTTCCATTTTTCTCCGTGCAGATGACACTTTCGTCCAATTTAGTCCGACTATGCTACATAAAATACAAAACTGTTAATAGTTTTAATAATGATAGTTTGCACATTTTCTCTGTAATTTTAGTTACCAACAAATTTGTAGATTTAAATCGGCAGATATTTATGTTGAGAATATTTATTCACATTTTAGTATATTAAATACCGTCACGATTTTTTAGGTCAAGGAAATCGCTATAATCATACCTTCAAAGAATGATCAGTGTCTTATCGGTGCATCAGCGACTTTATTATACTCTTCTGCGTACAAGAATCATTCTTGTTGGCTTTCACCGATTTTGGTAAGCATGAGTGTAAGTATCCCGACAACTTGTAAACGTATTATAGCAAATGAACGTAATAAAAGTGTTATATCTCTTCTCAGGCTCAAAAGACACATGTAGTTAGGAAACGATTGATCATATTGCTTTATTCACTGTGGGTGTAAAGCAAAGGAAAGATCAAGAGATCGTAAAAAATACGTTTCTTTGCTTTCCATCTGTTCATGGGGGGCTCCTAAAATTCAACGAATGGACACGCCTCCTATTTCCTAACGTTAACTCATTGGGACAAAATATCAGAATTTATGCTCCAGGAAAGTGGATGGAGAACTGTACTGTAGTTTGTCATTTGAATTGTGGATACTTGATTCCACTATAATGTGGGTAGCATTCGGAAAAGCTATAAAGAAGTCAAGTGTTTTCTTTCCTTGAGGAGACCGAGACCAATTCAAATATTAACTTTTAAAAACATTGTTTCTGTTTTCCTATTAATTAAAATATCGACAGACTAATTTTGTTCACATCACTCGTCATTTAATCCACAAGAAATATTTATTTAAGAGAAGTCAAATTGCAAGCCTAAACGTATGTAATGTAGGCACGAATGCAAGATAAGTCTTCCACCTCCATCCTAAAGAATCATCTCCAAAAAATAGAAAACTTGTAAAACTTCGGCTGAAAATTTTTTTGGTAAATCTCACAAATTTACAAATAATATCTATTAAATACATCTGTAAGTAAGGTTAAATTCATACCAGTCATAGGGAGGTATACAAGTGCCACGAGTGAGACGACGTTATAATAACATAAAGAGCATCTCTTTCGCACTCGGGTATGACTGGTACGAATAAAATCTTTTTTTATAAATATAATACATCAACGCCAATGGTATTCGTCGATTTTATTTTGAATGTCAATGATCCTAATCCAATTTATCGATACGCCTGTGGCAGTCTGCATTTTTTACATTCCAGCGACCAAGCTATTCTCTAAATTTTTCGAGTAAATGGTTACTAATAATAAAATTACATTATACATATAGGCACGCAATTGTGAAAACCGTGCATATATATATATATATATATTCCATTAATAAAATTATTTATAAGTAATAAAAAATAAGTTGCTAATGTATAATTGATTTCTAGTATATGTACAAGTGTTCTACATTTTTAAACAAATTTCGACTTTGACCGGCTATTATTCGAAAAATATCGATCGTTTGAAAACCATGAATCAAACCTTTTTGTGGGAAATTTGATGTGCTTCAATTTTTGTAGCCACAGAGTTTGCAAAACAAACCATAAAAAAAAAGGCATAAATAAAAAATAATTTTTATTATCTGCCTCCTGGCTTAAAATTTTTTTAAACCATAATTGAATTGAAATTTTAAGATTCATATAAAAATTTTTCTTATTAAATGTATGTATAATTTTGAGAGAAAAAAAACAACTGTTCAGTAAATTTGGAACACGTCCCTCCCCAAACGGAAATGAAAACTAATCCAGGTTTCTATCTTCTTTAACCAATATTCTCTCCCAGCGATTAGTACTGCATGTCTGACATATCTCACGCAAGAGCGCACCTGGTATTTTAAATCCTCAAGTCTATCTGAAATGGAACAAGTTTTCCTGATATTTAGATGATTACCAGATCTAATAAGACATTTGATACGGATTTAAATTACACATTGAATACCGACAAAGGTATATTATTTACTCGTAAAATGCTACTTGGAGAGTGTTACAAAAGATCAAATTCTTGCTTATCTTATCATTATCACTTAAACGTCCTTTCCATTCATGAGAAAAGCCGCATATATATATATACATAACAATGTATAACAAGATTGAAACAAATAAGAATCCAGAACAAAGCTCTAAAACCATAAAGCATTTTTCTCCTGTTTCTCTTCTTTCGATTCTTTCTCACGCCATCAATAGTTCTGAGAAACGTTCGAGTACCATATGTCACCCTTTTCGAAATAGAACACATGTTCTTTTCTCATTATACATGTCCATTTATCTATTCAACAAGATTGCATGAGTAAATAATTGAGTGTGCAACACTCACTCCAAGTTTAAATCGAAATAATTGCAAGTCCTGATATAAGGAAGAAGAGTGAGTACAGAATAGATGGAGATATAACTTGTAGTAGTTTCTCGCGTGGCTACGTCTATTTTGTGTAATCCTCAAAAGGAGAATAGGGATCTACTCAATTTCCGGTTAAGAAGGAGCTTCTCTTTTCAAATTAGAAGTTAACGGATAGATAAAGCAGTTTGAAAGGCATTACAAAATGTAAGAAGCACAGTTACTGTTTTCAAACGTAGAATATGTACTGAAAAAATTTCCGAGACAAAGATAAAAATAAATTAAACTGCTTTGTGCTCATTTAATAATAGTGATTGTGATACTTTGTTACTTGATAATAGACTAACATAACATCCTTTGTCTACTAATCAAGTTTTCGAAGCATTCCAAGAATAAATGTTTATTTTCAAATTTCAAAGTCAGTTAAACAATTATGGTTGTTTAATATTGTCTGCTTAATTTGCCTGCGGCAAACATTAATAAAAAAGTTGTGTGAAACATAGTGATCTAGTTTACTATTTTTTAAATAATTGCTGACTATTTGCATTGATTAACAGTCAGAATGACTTGAGGATGAAACTCGGTGAAAATCTTCGCAGGTCCCATTTACACCATAGTAAGTTTTTACTACACAATAGATTCTGATACACTTATTAACCAATCAGACGCCAAGACGAAGGGAAGTTGCGCTACGGATTGGCTACGAAGCGTGGTAAAATCTAGTGCGTAGCAAAACTCACCGTAGTTTTTTCTAAGTCTGTAGTTGTGGAAAATATATAAATCAGATGCGTGATCATAAAAGAAATTAGTCTTATATATTTTTCGCAAGGTTCTTCAGTAACCGATACATGAAATGCAACACCACGTCAAAGAAGCCATCCACGCTGGTGTAACCAGACACGACGCGCCTTTCTCCCTTGTCATACCGAAGTATAATACCGTTGTATAATCCGGTATAATATGAACGAAAGTCGAAACCGCATTGCATTTTGCACGAGATCTTCGACGAGGTATTCACGCTTGGCCCCTGACGTGGAATAATCCGGACCAAAGAGGCCAAATATATTGCTACCCCGACACAGATTTTCCATCGTGGACCTCTAATCCATCAGGCTGAGGACTCAATTTATAAGCGTTCCGACCGGTATTACGCACTCAAAGGCTTAAAACACTCGACAACGACTACCATTGTACTCGAACTTGTGCCGAGTTGCAGACACATGGCATTTCACACTGCAATTGCCGCCAATGCTCTCTAGGGTCCTAAGTTTCATTGCCAACAGAAGCAAAATCGTATTGGGGATGCTCAGCCACAGAAGAAAAGGGAGTAAAGGGAACCGATTCTGCTTGATCTGCGTGGCCGATCTCGAGTGTTGTCGACCATGTGCTCTTTCAGTGCGCCTTGGCCTTCTTCATGCTTCACAAGTTTTTGTTTCTTTGTTCCGGACCCATTAAAGGCAATAGAAGGCAACAGTAAGCCATCAAAGGATGCTCCACCTCTGGAATGTGTCAGGTGGCCCTCTCGGTATTAACTTGTCTATTTCCCCATTTTTCCTTAAATTACTTTCTTCTTTTTTCTGTGTTACGTACAGTCCAGTGTTTGACACATTATTACCTGAAAATAACACGTTATTTCTTTATAATATGTAACGCGTTCGTTATCGTTACCTCTCTTAAAAAAAAGCAACTTTTTCGGCAACACGTTACATGTAACGTTCTTATCAAACACTGATACAATTTATCAACCATTCATCTTAAGGATCTATAGCACTTTAAACGCTCGAAAAAAGACTATTTTCTGGGAATTTTGTCTGACCATGCTATCAAAGATCGTTTTACCTACCAATTTTTGAAGGAATTACAGTGAGCTACGATTTTTATATACAAAAATTTAGTAAAGTAAATAAAAATTCATTTTTGTATGTCTTTTAAGACTTTATTAATCACCCCTAAAAAGTTTTTTATCATTATGTTTCATAGCATGTTTAGAAAAAATTCCTAAAAATAGATTTTTTTTCGAGCATACAAAGTGCTATAGCCCCTTATTAGGTTACATGCATTTTGGTTTTTTAAAAAATCGAAATTTTTTCGCATAAAAGTCGCCTACAAGACTTAAAAATAGTAAACCAAAACTTATGGGTGGGTAAATTATTTAAGTACTCTAATTTCGTATGGAGGCTGACGCGGAGCACATCAAATTTTCAGAGGGATAATCACTGTCTGAAGCTGAAAGCGAGGCGCGGATATACCGAAACAGGCTTAGAAAGAACAGGAGGAGAACATCAACGTGGAAGGTTTGCGGGCATCGCAAACTAGAAGGTATGTAAAAAACTTCTTCTATGATTTTATGATAGATACTTAAATCACAAGCTATACTAATCTACTTACATTATTTTCAAAAATATACAAATTTATAAAAAATTAAAGTGCAGTTATAGAAGTAGAATTTTCTGGTAATCCCATTTCTACGTTTCATAATCTGAAGACCCAGACACTTTTCGAAAACATTAACCCTTACTTGGTACACTGGAGTTAAAATCAACCCCAGGTCCATTCTATATTAATTTTATACCTTAATGTAAGAGGGTTGGGGGGTCCATAGTGACATTTCTCGATAGCTGAAGGATGACACTATTTCGTATCCGCTTAACAGACCTGTATCCCAGTACCATTCTAATGCGTCCATTAGTTTTATCTGCAGCAGTCGTCCAAAGTTGAGTGGGGTGTAAAAACAAATACCTTTGTATCAGCAACTATAGGAAGTCTATTTTTTTTCTTAAAGAATAAAATTTCAAAAGTATGCCCTCCAATTTTTAGCTTAAAATATTAAAGAATTAAAAAGTTATGAATTTTTTTGTGAAAACAGTCAATTTTCGATTTTTTTTTATATTGCATTTTATTTAGTATACTTAATTTTATTTTTGGCTACATGATTAAAATATCTAATAGTTTATTTTTGGAGCAATTTTTGTCGCTGTGGTGATAATCAACCCCACAAAAGTATGCGAAGTAAGTGTTATGACTTTATTAATCATTAATTTTTCCATGTGATTTCGTTTGATGGCTACATTGTTGTTTTTGATAATCAGATTTCAGTGTTAGGTAGTATTATAAATAGTTTATTAAATATTTAAATGAATTTGAAAATTTTTATTTTTATTGCAGTATCAAAATGGCCCTCCAGATTTTTTTGGAAGGCGGAAGGAATTAGAGTAAAACATTAGGAGTTTCTAACAAAACCTTGTCTAACAACCACAAAACGTTTTATCAAAAAAGTTTTTATTTACTATTTGGGGGGACCAACTTTATATGGAAGTTATCTCGTAGCTGTATGCTTGAAAATCTCGAAAAACCTGATTTGCCATGCTGACGAAGAATAGCACAAAAAAAAACCAGTTTAATTTTAACGACTGTTTCCACACACTATCTGCACAAATTTCACAAACTACAGTTTCTTAATTCTGAACAGGTGAAACTGGCGTATTCATCATTATAGTTTCAGTTTATATCTATCACGATTCACATGATTCAATCTTCAGGCTGTCAAAGTCGATCAAACTCGGTCGGCCAATTGTGTTTCTAATTAGAACTTTGATGTATTCAAAAGCCAAAATTTTCATTATCGAATGAATCATCTACCCATATAATAAAACAAGACAAGCTGTCGTGGACAATGTTTGTTGTCGCTGTCATTTTGGGCTCAATCAAAAATCCATAGACCTGCTCTTGACTACGGAGCCTTTCATGGAATTTCTTTCTACAAGACAGAGGACAAGACATTCAACAGGCCTGGGGTTAGAAAAATATATATCTCACAACAACGATGCTCGTATCAAGATTAACCCAGACCAAAAAACGAAGGCGTAAAAAACGTTTTAATAGCTGAAAGAGCAACGTGGGTATCGCGTGACAACTCGTAAGGTAAGGGTACCGTCATCATCATCGCAACTGAGTGATGCTACCGGTTTCTTTCTATTTGGCATACCCTGCATTTTAGCTCTTCTTCTTCTCCCGTTTCCTTCCTGGGCATCTTTTTTATTAACATTATTCTCTCCGTACGTAATCCGATACGATTACAGGATGAAATAAACATGTCAACCCTCCTGCCTCCTGCCGGTAGAGATGTGGGCAGGGCAGTTGGGCACGTTTCTTTATGAAACACTGGAAACTTTCCTCTCCACAGGGCCCTCTCTATTCGCGCATGGTCCATTCAAAGGCAGAATCGGGATAAAGACTGGGGTCAGGTTAGGGTCGAATCCCTAAAAATTGGTAGATCCCCTCGTCAAGCCAATATGGCTCATTTTTCGAACAGTCGTTGGCACCTCATTTTTCCCATCGGTAGGTTGGGAAATAATTATGTAGTCAGTTTACTCTTATCTAGAGTTATACATATATTTAAAGATCTTCATCACGTTACTGTCAAAATACATATTAGGCCAGGAGACACTTCAAAAAAATGATTATTTTTCACCTCTGCTTATCTTTTGGCAGTAACGTAAACTTTCAAAAAAATTAATAAATTGTTTTTTGTAAATTCCATCCGCGCATTGAAGTACATAATACATATACACTAGTTCTGAAGTGACATTTGATGAATTTAAGCATATTAATTATTGTCAGTAAGACTAATTATAATAAATTAATAATAGATTAACAACTTATTTTTTATTGTTTATATATATTTTTCTTAATGGAATAAATGATTTAATTATTATATACGCGGTTTTCACAATTGCGACCCTAATCCACCCTAAAGGATCGTCGACTTAGAAAAAAATAAAACTTCTAAATTAATCAGTCTGCTAAAAATTTGTTTGGTAATTCTCACAAATTTACAAACATTTATTACTTATGCAGGTATACCGTGAGTTCAAATTCATACCAGTCATAGTGAAGTACAAGTCGGTGGATACCGGCATTTGAATCAAATGTACCAAATTCTTAAGATTCTTTTGGAACATTTAAATAGTGTGTTTAAAATGTAATAAAAAACAGTAACTGCAAGGTAACGCGTTATTTTTTTTCAAAAACGGTAACGCGTTACATATTTTGAAACAGTATAAACGGTAACGTTAACGCGTTAATTTCAGCGACGGTAACGTTTCAAATTCTGGAGTCACCTTATATGAAATATCTATTTATGGCTTCTCATGGGAACACGGGTCTATAGGCTACCAGACGCACGCCTATCCCTATCTACGGTACAATCTCTACTCTTCGGTTGAGATTTTGGGATACTCACGGCAATTTAATGCCTCCTTGTGGTCGTTCTTCATGGGGGTTTTCGACGGCCTTCTCTTTCCTGGAGATTTTTTTCCTGTAGGGATTTTCAAATCACTTCTTGAGGAACACGACGTTCGAAACGAGCATCCGTCACCCTCCACCCTATACTCTCTACCCTCCAATAGTTCTTTACCTTCAGAGCTTCGAAGGGGACTGAGAACATGATGGAATGTCGGCGAGACATGCTTAAAGCATGGAAAAAACAGACGTATAAGAAAAAATCTTGATGGAGCACCTATAGCTTTTTAAAGCGTGGAGAGATTTTATGTGAAAGTTCGTTTCTACTATATCGACTTGAGGAGATTTTATTGGTACGCGAAACGGGATTTAAGTAATAAATTGGATTTTTTTGTTCTTTCCAGTGAATAAAAGGGGAAAAAAAGAAAATAATGAGGTATACGTACTTAACCCTTTAATGTCCGAATTATTTCCACGCACTTCCTATCGAGGGGCTATTCACTCTCGAATCAGCCACTTTTAACGTTTGAAATCATGGAGGAATCCAGAGTAATAAAGAACCAAAAATGTGAAGTCTTAAATAATCAAACAAAATTTTAGTAATCACTTTAATCTAAAAAGCAATCAATGAAATCTGGGTTTTAATTCATGTTAAAATGAAATCATCTAGTTTACTCAGTTTATATAGGCAATCTGTATTTTTAAGAAGGGAATCTGTGAATAGAAGGGAATCAGAGGCAGTCTGAAGCGGAATCAAGTGCAGTCCAAGCTGCAGTCAAAGGGAATCGAGGTTCGAACGGCTGTGAAAATATTCTCGTGTGCGGAAATATTGCGCAGTGACCTGCTTTGTGTAGCTACGTCAGTTTTAGGTTGTTTTCGATTTTGACCTCGAGCTCATCTTACCAAGAATTTTTTCTGAAATCTGAGAATTAACATGATGCTAAAGAGAAATCTATTGTATTTAGCAGGAAGTAAGCAGGAGTCAGTTTGAAATCGCAAAGCAAAGGAGGAATCTGGCTGGCAATCAGCGGCAGTCAGTAGTCGTTAAGCGTCGAAGAATTGAAATCGCAAAGCAAGAGTGGAATCTCGCTAACCTTAGACATTAGTTTTGAAATCATTTGAAATCGTTTAAAATCAATTGAAATCAGTTGTCAAGATTCTCCTGATTTCAGAGTGAATAGCCCCTCGCTTCCTATCCAAAATAACAACTGTTTTGGAGTGTAACAGGGTCTCAGATGATAGAAAAAAAAACGCCATAATTTTCACTCCACTCAAAACCACCCATAAGATCGAAAACCACCCTTAAGTTAGAAAATGAAGTTGGAGAACTTTTGATAGGAATATTTGCACTTGAAGTATTTCAGAACATCCACAGGAGTCACCTCCAACCAGAGAAAAAATTTCGCATGTATTTGAGGCGTTGTATTTTCATCCCTTTGTACAAAAAGGATAGAAAACTTGTTTTCTCATCGGAAAAAAATCAAACGTTTGATTATATATATTATATAATTATATATATTATATATTTTTATGTTCTTATCGTAATCAGTATTTTCAATAGTCTTCGCAAACCAATTTTCATCTAATTTGGATGAAAATTCAAGTTTACAGCTCAAAAAAGGGTGCTTTTTGGAGTTATAGTTAATAGATTTCGAACAGGGTGAATGAATGCTTATACTTATTTGACGGAGTTATGGATTTTTGAATACGTTTTTGGGACATATATGTCCCAGTAATTTATAATATATTTCCCAGTACTAATTTACTTAAACGTATGAAGAAAATGACCTCTTTTACACGATTCCAATACCTAGTCTGATGAGAATGTGAAAATTAAATAAGGATCAAACCTATAATAATTAAAAAAAATCTACTTATTTGAAAGATATTACAGAGACGAAAAGGGTTGGATGGTCTCTGGTTTTTTTTTTCTGTCGCCTAGGAAACTTTTGTGATATCTTCCCTTTTTAAAATGCTTATTCGAACGACCTTTGAAGCGTACAATGTACAACGGAACGAAAAGTATAAGGTTGATAAGCAGACATTTCTCGAAGTTCACACGCCGAGAGATTGATTTCCCCCTTCGCTGAGTGGGATCAAACGAATAAACGCTGCGACTTCTTTGACTGAAATTTCAACCCATCCTTCACCTTTCCCGAAATCGCGATTATCCATGCTGTAAGCGCAAAAGATCTTACGCGATCATGACCTGCGTTTCGCGAAAGCGAATGTTCCTTCTGCTCCTTTGATCGTGGAAGCATTGAAAGAGCTACGGGAATGGAAGGGGCATACCATGGCGGCACTAGGGTTTTCCTGTGTATGAGAGTCATTTCGTAAATAGAAACGTATTCACGTTTGCGTTAAGGCAGAAAATATACATTACATCGTGTAGACGTATACCACTGACACCAACATCTCTGAGGATCAAACGATTTTCCATTAATTTTTTGAATAGCGTGGAATATTAATATCAAATGGTGTTATGTCTTTTGATCTACTTTTCTTTTTAAATTTGATCAATATTTAAGTAGTAGATCAAAAAACATTACACCATTTTATATTCATATTCTACACTACATTGAGAAAAATGGATTGTAAACGGTAATGAAAAATATGTTACTAGGTATAATCTTGAACTATTAACTATAGGACAGCAATCTAGATTATTGAAATCATAATCTCTAGATGTTAAAAAAAAGATATTGTCAGATAATATTTTAGATTATAAACTGAATCAAATATAAATTTTAACATTTATAATCCAAGATGTTAAAATTTATAATCCAAGGTATTAAAATTTGTACCAATACTAAGATTTTAATCTACATTTTACACAATCTAAAGCAAAAAATATCACTTACCACAATTCTGATAATAATTATTATAATATTTACTTCTCCTAAAATCGGATTCCAATGTACGAACTTGTTAATAATCAATTATCTATGAAAAGTCCGAGACAAAACGTTCACGTGTTTGATAAAAGAGCAAAACCCGTGGGTGACCTATGTCCGCCATGACACTTTACGGGCGTTTATTATCTTCAGATGTTACGAATTAATTGCTGAAGATTATAAAAATCTAACATCTAAAGATTATGTTCAGTAATATCCTTATATATTAGGTAAAACTTATAAATCATATACATTAACATATTTTATGTTACCGGATACTATACTCTAGTTTTAACATCTAAGTTTTATGATCCATTTTTCTCAATGTAGCCAAAAAATTAACGCAACATCGTTACTTTAAATCTTAATCATAGGATAGAGTAAAAATAATCATCTTACAAGAATGTATAGCATCGCTATCAATTTGTAAGAAGTTATGAAAAATGAACATCGTCTCTCCTTAGCTTAGTGGGTTACACTGTTGAAAGGAAAAATGAATATCTTTTCCAATCCCAACTTTCCTATCGATGCATTTGAATCCTTACCTATCCTTTTTACACGCTTATCCTTTTCAATCTCTACTAATCTATCCATATATACCCATTAGGGTGGTCCTTAATAGGGATATTTTCGAATTTCTTTGCTCCCAGGGGCTCAAATGCTTCCAAATAGATAAAAAAATTATCTGAAAGTTTGAGCTCTTAATATTAACTTTAAGATAGTCCGCACTCCAACCTAAGTTTCTTATGGAAATAAAATGGGAAAAATTCCATTTGTTTTTTAGAATTTTATAACTCAGCGACTTCATATTTTACTGGAAATTTGACGTTCTACAAAAAAGGTCTGTTATGATTTTTCGCTAAATCTATTGGCTTAAGAGTTATTCGAGCTCAAAGTTTAATTATTATATAATTATTAATATTATCAAGTATAATTATTAAGTAAATACTTATTTTATAAAATATATCAAATTTGCAATATGGAAAATATGAAAATGGATTAAGGTTAATTATCCAAATGGTATGACATTTTACCTGTACTTTCATTTTTTTATCTTGAATATCAGAAAAATATATGTTTTATTAATTGAAAAATCACACATATTAATCTCAATTCCAAGAATAACATTGTATTTGCTTTTTTTGATCATAAATAAAAATTTCACAACGAAAATTTGATATATTTTATAAAATAAGTATTTACTTAATAATTATACTTGATAATATTAATAATTATATAATAATTAAACTTTGAGCTCGAATAACTCTTAAGCCAATAGATTTAGCGAAAAATCATAACAGACCTTTTTTGTAGAACGTCAAATTTCCAGTAAAATATGAAGCGAATTATTACCTTTGATGCATTTGTCGCTGAGTTATAAAATTCTAAAAAACAAATGGAATTTTTCCCATGTTATTTCCATAAGAAACTTAGGTTGAAGTGCGGACTATCTTCAAGTTAATATTAAGAGCTCAAACTTTCAGAGAATTTTTTTTTATCCATTTGGAAGCATTTGAGCTCCTGGGAGCAAAGAAATTCAAAAGTATCCCCATTGAGGACCCACCCTAATACTAATGAGATGATTATACCATGTATAATCATCTCAATCTTTTTCTATCTCTCTTTAAGTATACTAACAAGTCGCTCCATTTTAATCTTTACCACTCTATCCATCTCTATGCTTGTATAGTCATTTCAGTATAGGTTAGTGATTATACTAAGAGATTGAAAAAGATAGAGTTGGATAAACAAAGGATAGAGTGGGATAGGGCTCTTTCGGGATGAGTGATACTAGTTTTTACAACACAACTCATAAATCCTTGGTTAGCTCAGTGTGGACTAAGAGTAGGACATTGAACTCTATGTGCGTAGGTTCGCGTCTCCATAGATGCGGATTTTTCAGTGTTACATATGTTAGCGGTAAGATTAGAATAATATTTAAGTAAAAAATGTTGTACATAAAATATTATTATACATGTTCAAAATTTTAAAATTAATAAGTCTCAAACTAAAGATAGAAAAGGATAGAGAAAATGCATAGAAAGAGATAGGAAAAGACAGAGCCTAGCGAATAAACTATGGATACACACGCAGATAGAAAAAGAGAGTGTTTGATGATGCAAAGTGTATATTTATTAGGAGGGATAGAAAATCTCTATCCTTTCGTTTCTATCCTATCCTCTGTGTTTTTCCACCACATAAAGAATAGTCGATATTTAAAATATTGACAAAACATAAAAAGAATAGTAGACCAAAAAACATAAAATCATTTTATACATATATTTATATGAATTAGCTTTAATAAAACCATTTTTATTAGTCTTTTAAAAACCACATATATGTTTAGTTATAGAAATTAATAAAAATAAAACATAAAATGAATTAATAGGTATATAATCAAATTAATACATTATGTATACTTCTATTGTAAACATTTCAACGTTACATTTGAAAATCTGGAAGGTTCATAATCTGACTTTTCAATCCAATAGAAACAGAACTCCATTCAGTATTTCAGTTAAAGTTTGCAACTAACAGAATTAAGCGACTTTTCAAATAATTCAGTTCCACCTAGTACTGAAACTGTGAAATTAGATTCATTTAGTCGCAGGTCCGTATAATCGGATAAATGTCACAGAAATTTTATCTCATGGATGAATATAGGATAGAAATGGAGGTACCTATAACCTACTATAAAATAACTAAATCATTTTGGGTTAGATTTTCAATTATTGCCAGTGTTTTTAATTAATTCCATCCATTAATATCAATTAATATATGAGAATTAAATAATAAATTTTCATGATTATAAATTATATGCTAGAACGATTATTCAGTATATGTAATTGAATGGAAACAACATTATAGTAACTATAATTTTTAACGATAGACTATTGGTTAAGTGCTACGAAATTAAACACGCTCTACTATCAAGCCAGTTCTGCTTGTATTTAATATTCATAGACTCACTGACGATGAAAAATCGTTTCACAGGTGACCCTCGGGTTAAATGTTAACGAGAAAATGTCGTAACCGGACTCGAGTGCGGTCGAGTGCGCTCGACTGCGAAATGTATGGAAAATGTGAGTTGCTTATTTGTATAGACCGTCCACAAGAGATTCAAATCTGACGTAACAATTTGTTGAGATAGGTATTGACAGTTGTCGCCTTGCAAAGTATAAAATATGTTTGTCGTGCGTCGATACGACGACGACGACGACAAGAACCACGACGACGCAACGAATAGCGGCTCACATACACGCGTATAATCGCCGTTTTCCCCCTTTGTACAAATATCAACCTACCAGCCAACCAACGTTGATTGTCAATTCTCTGTTGCCTGTTGCGAATACCGAATCCTACCGTGACATTAAGTCGACAATAGCCATAAATTATCTTTCAAATATATATATATATTTGTATATGATGTATTAGTATACGTTAAGAGGATTCCATACAATTTTCTCAGTATAATATGACGGATCGTTCGTTTAAAATAAATAGTGCTTTTTCATTTCAGATAAGAAATAATGCGTGAGAAAGTGGATGTATGGAGATAAAAGAGAAATCAATGTTAATATTGTTAATAAATCTGGTTTCTTACTTGTAAGGCCGCAGCAATCTGTAATATTTAACAAATTTATCGAATATTTTGAATAATTGTAGGTCGTCGATTATGTAACTTTTCCACTTATTGTTAGAGAAAATGTTATCTTGAAACTGTCACATCCCGTGCAGAAATGGCTGCAAACAGCACTATTTAAAATAGGGTTCTCACGAGGAATTTATAGGACATTTGTTTTTAGATAATTAAATATTGTGAATAATGATTCCGCAGAATAGTTTTTTAACCCTAATGGGGTATTGACAACTTTTGTTTAAACAAGTTATTTACAAATATGAAATATGGAAAAAATAATAGCATCATTCGGTTCTGCGAAAAAAATTTCACATAAAGGGCATGCATTGGACAAATTTTTTTCCCATTCAAATGATGGTGACACATAAATAAACAATAATTAATTATTTATACTACCTGACCAATTGGCTACATAAAAATGTTGTGAAAAGCATACATTCTATATCATTTTTTCTGAAGAATCGAATGGCGCTATTAGTTTCTTTGAATCTCGCATTTTAATCAATTTGTTTAAACAAAATAAACAAATGAAATAGGAGATACGTACCATAAAAAAGAAAAGCAAATACTAAGGAAAAACCCATAGCATCATTCGTCGATTTTGCGGGAAAAATTACATAATTATTGGACAAGTTTTCAAATTCTATAACATTTAATTATTTGATTATATTACGTCATCAACTAGGACCATAAAAAAAATTGTAAAATGAATTTGGAAATGCATATACAACTTATGTAACTTCTTTCGTAGAATATAATGGCACTGTAATTTTTTCCGTATTTAACTTTATAATTACACAATTTTTTAAAGGTAGGTACAATTTAAAAATAATTTTTTTAATGACTCTCCTATTGTTTTTTATGATATTAGAAATGAATTTACATATATAAAATGTAAACTCTAGGTATATAGAGGAATTGTAAAGCGAAAAACGTTTTGTTAAAAAGCATTCGAATTCAAAGATCATCATCAATTTTGACTGATACAAGACGAGTTTTTCAGACGAGTTATTTGGTACAATGGTGAAACCCTTGAATTCAAGTTTACAAGGCTTTCTTCCGTTCACCTTAATACGACCACAAGGTATATACAAAACGTATCTCGTAATTATTGTCCCCTGGGATACCCAAAGCCGAAGCCAGCTAGTATATATGTAGAGAGTCTTTATCCTCGATATTTTTCTGCAGTTTGTCTCTATTTCTCGGACAACGCAACGGAAGTACGTTTGGCATTGAATGTGTCTTTCTTCCTTCACGAGATGGGAAATAGAAAGACCGTAAATCACTTGTGGGCCCGGGGATTCGAAGAAAGCAACACTCGAGAATCGACAAATGGAAAGAATTGTGAACAACAAGTCTGAAATTTTAGGGATGTGCATGCGTGCACACACCCAGGCTCAGCCTAGCTCGTACAAATACAGATCTCGAAATCTCGCACTGGACCACAGAGGCACCGTGCTGCTCTCTCGGCCGAGCGTGAACCGATCAATTGTCGATTTTGTGTTGCCTGCTTTGTAATAGCTGAGAGCAGGTAGAATTGTAGAATGTAGTTCTCACGCAGTGTTCGTTCAACACATTTATGAAAAAAGCCGCAGATGGAACCTTACGCGTGCCAGGTGGAGAACCAAACGGAAAGCGAACCGCGTTTAGATTTCAATTTCGATCGAACTGATACCACAACGCGCCCTTTACATTGATCCCAACAGTCCGATAAGCTTCGTTGTAAAGTAATCTTTTTTTCGTTGTCCCTTGTTACCCGATTGCGAACGAACTAAAAATTGGATGAATCGTGTTGAAAAACCGATACGATCGAACGCAACTAACAACGGTTAAATCTCGGTTTGATAGAATTTACGTGAGTGTGCAAAAAATTGTTGGTGTAGAAGAACTAATGACATGCCTGACACGGAATTGATGTTTCTCAGACTAATAAACTGGCGAGAACTATCAATCGAAACTAATGGCAAAGGTATATAATATTTAAACAATGTGCACACTATTAAAAAAGTTCATAAATCTCTGATACTTCTCAGTTACAAATGTAAAATAATAACATAAAATTACAACATAAAATTACAACACTCTAACATAAATTTACTAATTTTACTGTAAAAATTACATATTTTTTATACAAAATGTAGACATTTATTTTAAGTTTAAAAATTTATGTTACGGTAACATAGTCATTCATCTTGTGAAAAGTAAGATTTGTAAAAGCAAAGAAAATTTTGTATAATATGTAACCATTATTTTGCCATAATTTCTAACAATTCTAGTATACATATTATACTTCTATTCAATACTTTAAACTGGTTATGAATACAATGTTGAAACAGTAACAGAAATTTCTGAGCTCGTGCTGACAGAAGTTTTAGTCACGTGTCAGTATTAGAGCTTCATCCAGTTACCAGTAAGAGAATTTCTAAAAAAATAACAGAATTTTCTGTTACGGTAACAATATAAAGTTTTAGTGACATGTGAAAGAGAATTCTGATGTAAGTTTCTAACAGTGTAGGTACTATAAATATTTCAAAGGGGACCATTTTTAGAGTTTCATATTATACGCTTTGTTTGAAATCAACTCAAAAACTATTTTAAAATACGAGGGGCCGTTCACTTAAGAATTGATTCTACGTGAGTATACTGAATCCATTCATCAAGAGAAATCTGTTGATTTAGTGGTGTAATCATAATTTAATCTTGTAATTCGGATAATATAATTTTAATAATTTAATGTTATCTTAAATGAAAATTTAACAGTGATAAATTAAAAAAATGTACAAATATACAACAAAATATACAAATCGTTTGACATTGAGTAGTCCAGAACTTTCTTTGAGTCTCAAATTAAAAGATTTAAGCTTATCAAACTTTCACATTTAAGTTAAAAGACGATCGGACGATTATCTTCATTTTAAGCTTGAAATAGTCGAAGGACATCCCGAAAAATATTTATACATGTATATTATAGCAAAAAAGCGTGAAGGGCAATACCTTTTCACAATAGAATTGGTTTAATGATAGACGTGAAGTATTTCCATATTTTACCTTACAAGATGAGTAGCTATTATTATGAATAAAATTCAATATATAAATTTATATATGTATAATATTGATCTAAAAAAAGAACAGGGTCACCGAAAAAATGTCCATTAATCTTTAATATAATATTACGTATAAGTTTCGCATGAAAAATGAAATTGCTGACGGTTTTCTTCTACTATAGTTCAAACGCGCGCTCTCAGCGCGCGCATTTCCTCTCTTTTTCAATGTTATAAATTGTAATACTTTATTTCTTCTACTTTCATAAAAGATTTAATTAATATTTTTTTCTTAACTTTTAGTTTTATATGAATAACAGTTCCATGATATGTATTTTAAAAACTTAACCAATTTTCAAAAAATAATATATGTATATTTATTTCAATATCATTTTCCTCTCGAAAAAAATCTGCCATGCTTTGATTTAAAATTTTATATTTTATTACAATTCACATTTCTTTAAAGTGTGATACTTTGTACACTGTTGATATAGACATATAGATAGATAATCTAGATAATGTAGTGGATTTATAATTTATAATATAGATATTTATCTTTTTCTTTCTGCGATTCTGATATAAATTTTCTTTCTTTCTCGCAAACTGTCGCATTTATATATCACAATATCAGTTTCTTATTTTTATCGATTTATTAATTTTCACACTTTAATTACTCATTATTTCGTATAAAAAAATTGTTCTCTTAAAATCGGTCGAAAAAAAATCTACCCGCGAGGCAAAATCCTCATGTAAAATAAGATGTTTAACAATTTTTTGTGTGTAAGAGATAATAACAAAATATCTTTATTAACTATTTCATATAACTGACGATATCTATTTTCAAATATGAAATCGAACGAGTACTTTCGTGTGCGCGCGTTCGCCTCTTTTTTTAAATGTTATATTTTATGATATATTATTAATTTTTTTTGCTATCAGATATAATTAAAATTTTTATTTTAAAAAATTTCAGTTTTATAGTAATAACAGTTACATCATATGAATTTGACAAACTTAACCAATTTTCATGAAATAATATATATTATAACTAAGTATTACATATCGACTCTCTAATTAGCAAAGTGGCTAACTCCAGTTTTGTAAATTTTTCAGTAGAGCCAAAAAACGTTTCATTAATACATTGGAGCGCCCCAGTTAGACAATTTTTGAAACAACTTTTCGAACTGGAAAATTTGAATTACGCGCGTACCAAGTTCAGAACATATAGAGAATGTTATTTCTCAACAGAAAATACAAAAAAAAAACGATTTTTCGAAAAAAAGTGGAGGTAGACACTTTTCTACTGAGAGCGTCGATATGTTTTACGTTATATTAAATAATAATTACTAAATTGGATTTGTAGTAAAGATATGTAATTGTTGTTGCTTTCGACCAGCATTTTCAAGTTCATATTTTTATAATAGAATACATTGGCAAAAGATATAAGGATATTTTTGTTTTACTTAAGATTAAAAATCCAACCAAAAATACAAATAATAATACTAAATAGTATTTTTGGCGGTGTGCAAACAACAAGGAGTGATTTATGGTCTTTTTAATCTCATTTTGTACTGAGACTGAAAGCAAGGAGCACGAAGGTTGCGTTAACCATGTTTATGAGTGTACCAACTATATTTGTCAGCACTACCCAACGCTAAGTAGACTTTAGGGAATAAGGGGATATTTGCAGCCACCTCACGTTCGCAGGACTTCCTGTTTGACGGATGCACAGTGTACACTGTACACCGTACACACTCTGCCGATGCGTCTCTCAAGTTTTGTTCGATTCGCGGCTCGCGGGAGCGGAAGTTGATAGCCAAGCGAACATTATTGTGGTCATAAAAGGTTAAACGACTGCAAAAGTCGCTTACAAAGCAGTCATATAGCAACACAGTGTGTTGTTCGGAAGACTTCATCGACCTTTTTAGAGAGTGAACCCTATTACGTTTGTTTACATACTAAATCCCTTCTTCTACATAGCGCGCGACATGTGCCTAAGAGCGCAGATATATAGCCGCGGTGCCTTTGCGTACGAGAAATATACATGCTCGACGTAAGTGTCGTAATAAATGTCACTGTAAATCTACTAAAAGGGCCCTTTAAAAAACAGCGTTTAGAGCACGCACACATGACAACGTTTTAATTATGTCATATGCAAATAATCCTCTGTTTGTTTACAAATCACAGACAATTATTATCGACGAACAACTGTGCATACGTGTTCGACTGCAGTAATAAACTTACGCCCTGATTAACTAGCTGTTGTTCTGTTTTCCTCCTAACGAGATTACGTGATACATTTTCTGACGACAAAATAATACTGTACAGATCCAAACTTTATTTATTGTCATTTAAATAAAAATAAAAAATAAATAATGCAAGCGATAAATATTCTACATTTTTTTAGTGCTGTGCATAAACACACTTATTCCACTATATACCTAGTTGAATTTCTTACAATGGTTTAACAAAATATTTAATTTTTCAAGTTTTACATATCTTTATAATTTTAGTGAAACTCATTTTTCGCCTATAACTTCGCAAACAATCAAAATTTAAAGCAGATGTTGACTTTTACTTTTTTTTTTTCTTTTTTTTTCACAGATTAAATATGATCTATAAGATTAATGCATTTCATTTAAAAAAAGAAAGTTATATTTATTTAATTTTATAAATATTAATTTTCTGAACATAATTTCTCAAATATTAAAAATTCAAAGCAGAGATGTCAGGAGAAAAAAGATTCTTTATGTCGAGACGAATCGATTGTGACCTATAAAATTAATGCATTTCATTGAAAAATAAGAAAGTTATGCTTTATTGTAATTTTCGAAAATAAATTTTTTGACTATAACTTCTCAAATAATCAAAATTTAAGGCTAATGTAAAGAAAATAAAGTTTTCTTTGCGTTGACTCGATTCAGATGACCTAATATTAATTCATTTAATTAATTAATTAATGCTTCCTCTATATGAGGAAGCAAATTGCTTATTAAATGAGTACAAAAGTTCAACTTCATAGTTAATTTTATATATCTATTGGTAAAAGGATTCCTTCTACCAAAGTTGACATTTTAGCATTTATTATCCAAATAAGATAAATATAAAATGGGGTTTTGGAGTCTATTTATACGTATTGTGACTTCACCTGGCAATGCAGTTTACAATGAATTAACGGTTTAAAGCAGCTCTGACCTACATCGACACAAAGATTCATTGTTCTGGTAATCTTACTGTGTGAGTTCCATAGTAATCTTCAAGCAATGTGTCATCTCTATCTCTGTGGATAAACAAAGTGGCGCTACCGCACTTCTGAGTTTACAAATGTTAACATTTGACAGTCTGCTAGATTATCAGATTAACCATTTAGTAAATTTCAATATTAAAATAATCAAGACTTTTTAATAAATAGAGTTTTGAATATAGCAATAGATATACAACCTCGGTAAATTTTATCCGCGCATTAGTTTCCGGCGAATTAAGCTAACAATATCGAAAACTTAATCAGTGATCAAAAATTATTTCTCATGAAAGAGTTATATCGACCTTAAGCAATATATTCTCATCCGGACACTCGCGCTTCGCGCTAGATATTTCATTTTAAAATTATTTAAACTTCGTGCTTCATGCTTGCGGCTTCTGTTCAACATATATAATATCAAATAAATAGTTAAGGTTATATAAAAACTAGCTTAACAGAAATTTTATTTGACCTTCTAAAAGGACCAACTTTTGTCTTTCGACAAAACTATTTTCCGTACTTAGAAAACAAACTATGCCTCCTGTCAAAAAAATATTCACATGAAAATTTATAGATCTTCGTAAAAGCAACAATTTTTACACCTTTACTTTTTTTTGTATCTCGCGTTATTTGTCACTAAGGAATTTTCAATTTCTCAAGAAAGTTAAAAAAATTGATGTTTTAATCGCTTGTATAGCGTTCAAAATTCATCATTACATAGACACATATAGGCATAGACAGAAACATTCTTAAAAACATGTTTTTCGGGATCAGAAGGACATAAAACGTGACATTTGACAAAAACGGGGAAAAGGCGTATTTTAATCTTCAATCTATGTAGCTGCAGTGTCCTATAAAATATTTAAAATGTCAGTGGCTTTTCACTACTTTCTATTAGATTTTTCATTGATTAAAATCGTGAGAAAAGAGTCACTGATTCAAGTTTAAAGAGTGCATGTGGATTAAATCTCACAATTAGTTGTTAAAAACCAGCAAATAATTTGAAATGCCAATTTATTAATTATCAATAAAACTGAACTTTGGTTTTTATATTCACTCGACGTTTAAATCACTATTGAAATATAGTCTTGATGTCTACGTTGGAGAATAATAGTAAATTTACTTTATTCCTTACTTCCTATGGGACGTTCTGGTATATCACTTTTGCAAAATCGTAATTATGAATTGTGTACTGTGAGTCGTAGAGTGAGTAAGTACTGGACTTCCGTTTGCAATGAAAGATTGTGTTGTTGGATGCTGCACAATTTTACCAATATCGTGATCTAGATTTCGCGTAAACCTAATAAATAATAACAGACTGAATAATAAATATCGACAGGTTGCGCATAACGATAAATACTTTACAAGCGCTATTTATAGTCGACCGCAGTGCTCTCCCGAACAGATTGTGAATTTATTTTGGTTGGCGAAATTTAAAAAAGTTTTTATTCATTTTCCACAACATTTCCTCTCCAATTTCACATTTAAGCGACTAAAGTTATATTGATAAGCAAGTGGATTTGACATGGGATTTGAATCGGAATGTTCCTTTCCAATGATCCGTGACTGGTGGGATTTTTTCCGAAAGGAAAATAAACAAAACCTTCTTATTGCGGCTTCACTGATTTGCTTAATGATTTTGTTATTAGCGCAGGCCGATAAAGGGTTAAGTGCTCGCTTACCTGTTTCGGGGAGTGTAGACTTAAATCTTAACGGCGAAGCGAATCTCGTGGTCTTTACGTTCAGATAGGATTGGATTCGAATATTCACCCTCATCAGCAGTAAGTACCGTGGTATATGTAAATAAGAGCAATTCAATTTTGTTCAAGCTGGTTCAGGAAATTTCTTAAGAAATATGTTCTAGTATTAACTATTAAATATATATATATATA
>UCOK01019822.1:0-16404 GCA_900474325.1 Synergus umbraculus
AAATTTTATTGTATTTTAATTTGAAGTGATTTCGTGGAATTTTAAGATGTTTTTATGAATTTCAATGAATTTTAAGAAATTTCCAAGGTTGTTATTTGAGAGATTTTTACAAATTTTAAGTGATTTTAGAGAAATTTCAATAGTATTATTATTGAGAATTTTTACGCATTTTTAATGCTTCTTTGTCACGAAAATTTGTCTGAAAGTCAGGAAAAGTCAGGGAAATGTCAGGGAAATGCGAGTAGTTGTCAGGAAAAATAGAAATTGATATTTATGCTGTGTTATTTTTGTCGTATTGCATATATAAATTTTATATTTTATTTAACAGATTTTAGAAACTTTCCAAGGATTTCAAAGGGTTATAAAGATTTTCCAGGCATTCTTTGAAATTCTTTGGGTTTCCAATGACTTCAAGAGATTTTCAATAATTTTAAAAGGTTTCAGGAGGTTTCTAGGAATTTAAAGGCATTACAAAAGATTTGTATAATATTTAAACGATTTTGTGGAATTTTACAAAATTTTAAGAGATTTTTACGTATTTCAAAGGATTTAAAAGTTTTTTATGGAATTATAAAGGATTTTAAAAGGCTTTTAAGAATTTTAAGAAATTTTGATTTTTTTAAAGTGATTTTAAGGGATTTGATTGAAATTTTAAAGAACCTCACTAGATTTTTATGATTTATGAAAGATTTTGTAAAATTTTATGGAATGTTAAGAGTTTTTCAAGAATTTTAAGAGATCTTTATGTATTTTTAGAGATGTCAAAGTTTTTCGTGAAATTCGTAAAAATTTAAAGAAATTTAGACGTTTTTAAAATGTTTCTAAGAAATTTAAATATTCCTTGTGGAATTAAAAAAAATTTCAAACATTATTTTTTGATTTTTAAAGGAGTTTGTGAGGTTTTTGTTTCCAAGAATTTTTATTTACAAATTTTAATGTATTTTAATTTGAAGTGATTTCGTGGAATTTTAAGATGTTTTTATGAATTTCAATGAATTTTAAGAGATTTCCAAGGTTGTTATTTGAGAGATTTTTACAAATTTTAAGTGATTTTGGAGAAATTTCAATAGTATTATTATTGAAAATTTTTACGCATTTTTAATACTTTTTTGTCACGGAAATTTGTCAGGGAAATTGAATAATTGAATCTTGTGGCCACCCTGAAAATAAATGAGATTTTTAAATAATTTCTTTTGAATATTATCTTCTCTAGGTACATTAGACAAAAGGCATAAAACTCAGCAATTGAATTATCGAATTCAGATAGATTAGAGTGACTTATTACTTTATGATTGTCGCCACGTGCACAAAAGAATTAACTATCGAAAACGCATCAAGAAATTTCGCCGTCTCTGAAAAATAAACCATATTGACAACTCAGTAATCTGCAGGATCAGTTTAATTCTCAAGATTTTCCAATATCCGATAATCCCCTGTCAATTTTGGACTCACGACAGACTTTCCTTCTTTGCTCAAGTCGGCGCATTAAAAATGCTCGGAAAGTCATTTAAAAATTCAGATTTCTTTCGTTAACTATAGATGTGGGTCGCTAACTTTGCCGTAGATAAAGTGTTCGGTCGAGATTTAAATTATCTTCGTGACTTTGCGAATTAATGTCTTTACTCTGGAGCCTCTAATTTTTTTGAAACTCTCTATATATACTTACGTATTTTGACTCTGAAAAATAATAGTTCTTCAGGAAAAATGTATAAAACATAAAAAATATACTTTTTTTACGAGCTAGTATTTTTCTCTGAAGCATTTGTCTCTCAAATCAATACCTGTCGAGATAACCTCTGACCGGTCGCATTGCCTCATCTCTTATTTGGGAAAATGGTAATTCAAAAGGAAAAAATAAAAGATGTTCAGCTTCTATAATTTTTTTATTCTTTTTTTTAGATTATTTTCAACATAATCTTCACAACAAATTTTATTTTAATTCATTCTTGCATATTAAACACAGAAAAAACAAGGACTGAAAGTGTTTACAGCTTAAATCAGTTTTTAGGCTGAATTTCAGTCTTAAGTCAGTTTTTAGTCTTGTTAAGACTGAAAACTGACTTAAGACTGAAATTCAGCCTAAAAACTGATTTAATCAGGATTCCTATTATAATACATTTCTGGTCATCTTGTAATATTTTATGACGTCAAGAAGCATTTTTTTATCATTTCGTAGAAAAAGATCTGCAGATATAAATCATGTGCATAATGGAAATCAAATGTGCATCTTTATTCTACAGATGATACGAAAGCTTGAATTTAAAACTAGAATTTCATGTGACGGATAGTAATATACAAAGAAAAGCTATGTTTTAGATATCTCGAAGCAACTTGTCAGGGGAAAGTAAATGTAAATGCGACGATTTCGTATTCCAAATTTATGAGTACGAGGAGGGAAAAAGTGTTAGTGACATCCTGTAGTTCATTCGCATTCTCTTAGATCTGTTTCACAAAAGTTGGAGATATTCTACCTACATTCGTACAAATCTACAAGGATTTTTTATCATTATAAATATTAATATCATACCTACGTGCGCAACCCCTTCATAGAGAAAAATGGATATTAAAAAGTAATATCTAGCTATTCAACAATGGGACGACTATCTAGATATTTATATATAATATCTTGATATTAAATCTTAATATCCAGATATTAAAATATATAATCCAAATACTCTAACATCCAATATTTTAATCTCTGGATATTAAATTTGAATATCTGAATATTAAGTTTTAATATCAAGATATTATATCCAATATCTTGGATACTGAACTATGGGACAGCCATCTAAAGATACTCAACAGGATGAATATCTAGATTTTACTTTTTAATATCTATTTTTCTCCGTGTTAATATCTTTTTATATCTTCCTTAAAATTAACGTTTTATCTATGTATTAAAAAGGCATGATCAAGGGGCACGGTTGCAATAAAAATTGCGTTAGAGAAGATAACTGCAGGGCTGTCGTTATGGGGTTACTATATGAAGGGTTTAATGCCGCTTCTAGAAGATCGCTGGAGAAACATAAATAAAAGATAAAATATATTTACTATCAATATCAAGATCAGTGTACACTGTACAAGTCATGCATGGCGCTCTAGATAGTCGGAACCTATTTCCCAGTTAATGGTAGAGTTATGTTCTTACGAATCATAAATTTTGCAATGGAATGCCTCATCCCCATCGACTCGTTGTCCGATCGGGTACACGAACTCCGACGTTTCGTGTAAACCGTTCTGTCTGACTTTGACAATTCGGAAGTTCCAACTGCAGTAAAATGCATACTTTCAGCTATAATGGAATCATAATGTTGACATATATCTTGTCTAAGTATTAGAAGAGAATTTTATTTAACGAAATGACCTAATGGAAGTTTTATCATCTATTTTTAAAAAGTTTTTCAAAAATAAATTTATTCTACTTTTTGTATTCCAGCGGGTTTAAAGTCCTGTTGAATCCTGTCAGATGCTTCCCGAAAGAAGACAACCCAATCCGAATCCATACTTCTGCGAGATCCTTCTTTGATAACCTTTTTCTTTAGTTCTGGGCTCTTTATATTCCCTTTCATCTCTCACTGTTCGAATCCTTTGCCTTTCAAATAATATTCTATGGACCTTTTCCTTTCCATTTTTCAGAAGCTAAGTGTGCTTTTTGTAACTTTTTGTGACGCAGTGTTCGCAGAAAGGAACGATGTTAGCTACAAGAAAAATCAGAAAACACTTTTTGGACATATTAATACATCCGGTTGTCTTCTAAAATATTATCTATTCTAAAAAGATGATTGAGTCGAAGTCGAAATATCGTAACGCCTATTCCGCACTCCTGATTCGTCGTGTAAGTATCGATAGTGATTTACGACAATCGATATTTGCCGCATCGTAAATTCCGCGTGAATTGAATTTGAAATTTTGAATTTGGTTTCGTTAATAATCATTTTGTCACGAGTCTAAATTCAAAATAGGTACATTGAAAATCTAGGAATTTTAAGGGAATTTTATGGAATTTTTAAAGATTTCATGGGAGATAATGGTATTTTAAATGTTATGATAGAATTTTAAAGAATTTCAAGAAGTTTCTGGGAATTTTTAGAATTTTTTACGACTTTGATCAGATTTCAATCGAACTTGAAGGTACTTTTATGACTTTTAAAATATGTATTTTGTGGGATTTAAATAAGGAATTTAAAACTGTATAGGGAATTTTATTCAGGAATTTCACAAGCTTTTTAGGATTTTAAAAAGATTTTGTAGAATTTACAAAGATTTTGAAGGTTTTCGTCAAATTTTAAGGGTTTTCAAAAAATATATCTAATTTATAAAAGATTTTGTAATATTTTTAAGGATTTCATGGAATTTGATGAAATCTTTAATGATTTTTAAGTGATTTTTAGGAAATTCAAGAGATTTTTAGGATATTAAAACGATTTTGTAGAATTTTATGAGACTTTAGGATATTTCGTCGAATTTTAAGGGATTTTAAAAGCTTTGTAAGAGTTTTAAGAGAATTTAAGGAATTGTTTGGGATTTCTAATAATTTTAGGTGATTTCGAGAGATTTTTCTGATATTTAAATTATTTCGTAATATTTTTAAGGATTTCATGGAATTTGATGAAATCTTTAATCATTTTAAGAGATTACAGATTATATAAAATATAATAAATTATATAATATTTAAAAAGAAGATAAATGCGCTGATGCTGATTTGCTGAATGGATTGAAAAGGCGGATGGGAAAAGTGTTTTTAAATATTTTATGCTTCATTTCTAATCCCAATTAGAAATAAATCAAGCTTGAAATAAAATTAAAAATGGTCTTCCTTGCAGAAGAATCAAGCGATAAAGAGTCGTGGCTATTAATGAAGGCGAGGTTTACTTCGAGAGTAGAGGTCGGTAAAGTTCGGTTTATAAAAGCTGCGCCCAGATCACCGGTCGATTACGCTCAGCTTTAGGTTTAGAGGCCATTTGCGCCAGTAGCAGTGCCATGAACTTCCATGAAACATGATAAATTAATTGTTGCACGTACGTACTGAAGCTAAAAGAGAGATACCGATAATGGTAGGTGGTGTATAAGTAATAAGCCATCAAAAATACTGTTATAAAAAATCTCAACGTGTCGAGGTGACTTTCGATGCATAAAACCGTGATTGAAAAACTTGTTTTATAGCACTCAATAAAATACCAACTGCATGAAATCAATTCTAATAAAATATATGACTAAATGATTTAATTACAAGATTTCTATATTATGAAAGTTTTTCTAGCGGTTTTTTCTAATGTTTTTATAGTATTTTACCAAATCTTGGCTGTTAGAATACTATTACTGCAAAAGATTTCCTCAGTGCCGTTTTTCGTAAGGGAATCGTAAATTCTTTCTCCATTTCTCGAGTGTGCTATTTACTTTTGTGTTGAGTGATATTTATGTGCAACTCTATATAATTTTAAAAGCATTGCTCTTAAAAACGCCACGAGGAAAAATGCATTGAAAGCAAAAGTTCTGATTAACTTTTTATTTTTAGAGATGACGAAAAAAATTGTCTGATGTGTGTGTGAGGATTTCATTCCAGATTACATTTTCTTTTTTTCTAAAAATAGGTCACTTTTCCTTGTCGTCAGTTGCACGAGTTGCAGAAGATTATTATTCCAAAATAATATGAAATAAAAAATGCTATCTCAGTTTCAGGACTTTCCTTTAAGTGACTTTAGTTATTATGTACTACTTATATAAAATCATCGTTAGGTAACTCTGATGACAGAAAATGGGACAACTAGAAGATTTGTGAAAACGGAATGTGGCTTCGTTAGCGAGGACAAAGTGATGGCTTTCTGTGGACGCTGCTGGCAAGTTGAGTCAGAGTGAGGAAACAATGTTATCAGCCAATCAGAGAACGACCACAATTGCACCTTGATCTTACCTCTGGAAGACTTATTTTATCAAGTTTTCTCAAGACGAAGTCCAAAGAAAAAACAAGACTGGAAACAAATAAGAAAACTGGATGCTATATTACACTTTACCTCTCTAAACTTAATACTCTCTCTTCTACAAGAGTGAATGATGTTGAAGAAATACTTGAGGTCTTAAGACGGAATATTGTTTTAAATGTTCTCTGATTTGATTCTCGAATTATTAAATTATATAATTCTTTTTATTTCAAGTAATCTTTGCAAGAATGGAATCTTGACTTCGCTTCTGCAGATTATATACTTATATATATATATATATATATATTGTACAGTGTATATCCAGAGAATGGTTTTCAAACTCACACTCTTGCTGGTGTTATTTTGTTGTTCACTCGAGAGATATGAAAGAGCAGGAGATTTGTTAGCTATATGACGGAGACAAAAGACCTTTCATCGCATCCAGACATCTACTCGAGGTGCGACCCAGTTTCCGCATCAGGATCCATCCTGCGACATGTACCACTCGTCAGCTCTCAGAGTCAGTACGTGGCAGGACTTCACAGCTTCTGTCGAGTGTATTCTAACTCAAATCGAAACTAACTCACTCTTGCCACCAGTCTTATCAACAATCCACTCAGATGATCATTTATTAATTTATCTTATTGAGTAGGTACTCTCTAAATCTGAATCAGTGAAAAGTCACTGATAATCAGTGAAAAGTTACTGATTCATTCAGTGAACAACAGTCACTGATTTAATCAGTACAGAGGGATTACCAAAAATAATAAGTATACTTTATAGAAATTTTTAAAGGCTATATCGGTTCACTAATTAAATTAGTAAGAACGTACTGATAATCAGTGGACTAATTACTGAATTGATCAATGAAAAGTCTCAAATCACTGATTCAAATTTAGAGAGTTAATTTAGCCCCCAAAAAACTGTCCACATATCCCAAAAAACATATATATGAACTACCTTAAAGATAAACTTGGTTGTTGTAGTTGACTGAGGGTGAAAATCTAGGAAGATGACAACCCTTAGCTGACTTTATTTACCCCGGGTTTATTGGATTTTTTCTATAGAACCAGCATTCCTTCAAAAATTTGTTTTCTTCTTTATATTTACATATATTAAATTTATTCTATATTTTCTTCCTGCATATTTTTTATATCTTTTTAGTACTGATCTACTGATTTGTCTCCAAAAATCTCTTTATTTATGCATAAATAAAGAGATTTTATCGTCAGCATGTTTTAATGTGGTGCTTGGCCTCAGAAATTGTGTTTATTTTAAAGAATGGTCGGATGATTAAGGGATGTGAGGAAGAGGGGGTGTCGTTGGACACAATGTTTGTTTTTGCAACCACTCCAACGGGACCACGGAATTTCCGGTATAAATCATGAAAAAGTTCTAGTTCACCCCAGGCTGCGCTCCAATGCATTCGTGGTGCGAACTCGTCTGTGATATCGCTTTTTTTCACAGCGACAATAGAAGAAGTTTGTATCATAGATATAAACATTTAATCGGTTCCGTTTCACCTGGTGAACTGAAAACATACTTTATAAGGGCAAAATGAGAAATAGCGGTACCATAATCAGATTCCGTAAGCTGGATTTTTTTACATTTTTTCCGGTGTAAAAAAAATATACATATGTGTAGAATCCATTATTTATCTTTGATGTGATGACAAAAAGTCAAAGCTGTTTACAACCCTTGGAATATAAACGAGACTTCATACAACAAAACCAACAACTACCTACCTACCTTCATTTCTCTTCGTAAAGTTGAGTTAAGCAAGGGCTCCTACAGAAAGCTTATCAACGTTCTACTTTGATGTTTTGTTTGTACAATATTAATATATATCTTCTGCGAACTATAGATTATTTAAAATTATTCCTATATATATTATTCTTATTTATTATATCTATATATTTCAAGGATAAAATGTTGGATACTGACTTGTTTTTCATATATGAAAAAAAGCTTATAAGCTTTTAAAAACTTTGAATTCATTGTCATGGAAATTGGAATCTTTATTCTGTTGGAAAATGTTTCAATCTGGTGGAATCTTCTTGTTGTTATATGAACTCGGAACATTCAGTTTACTGAATGTTCCTGGGAAGAAACGTCGTTGGCGGTCGCCTCAGGTTAGCCGTTCTGTCACGAGACAGGAATTCCCACGAGACATGTAGGGCAGTGGTTGTAGGTGTAGCTTTATGGTTCATGCGGAATATAGATTACTTTCTACCTTCCTTGAAATTACGGTACTTCGAAGTAAATGACATTTAGAAAATTGTTTCTCTTAAAAAAAGAGCGTACTAGCAATTTTATCAGGGAATTGCAATTGTATCTTTGTATACTTCTGCTTGAGAGCTACAACTTGGAACAGTAGATCTAATAGTTATCAACTCTTGAAAAATATTTCCAAAAAATATATTCTCAAGTAGCATATATCAATTTATATATATTTATAAATGAACGCACGCACTGCGCGCGCATTTACCTTTTCTTTTAATATTATATTTTACTTGTCTAATCTTTTAAAATCTATGTTAAACTTCGTGAAAATCTTTTAAAATTTTCAGAAACTTCTTGAGATTATTTTCAATTCAATAATAACAATTCAAATCCCTTTTATATCCTTCAAAAATCCATTAAAAGTATTAGAAATATCTTCAAATTCCATGAAATCCTTTAAAATTCTCACAAAATCATTTAAATATTAGAAAAATCCCTCGAAATCACTTAAAATTATTAGAAATCCGATAAAATTCCTTAAAATTTCATGAAATATCCTAAAATCCTATACAATTCCACAAAATCGTTTTAATATCCTAAAAATCTCTTGAATTTCGTAAAAATAACTTAAAAATTCTTAAAAATTCACATAAAAACCCTCAAAATCATTAGTCTCTTGAAATCCATGTTAAAATTAGTGAAAATCTCTAAAAATTTCTAGAAACCTTTTGAAATTCCATGAAATTCTTTTAAATTCTCACAAAATCATTTAAATATTAGAAAAATCCCTCGAAATCACTTAAAATTATTACAAATCCGATAAAATTCCTTAAAATTTTAGGATAATATTTGAAATTCCTTAAAACCTAATACAACTCTTACAAAGCTTTTAAAATCGTTTTAATATCCTGAAAATCTCTTGAATTTCGTAAAAATCACTTAAAAATCGTTATAAATTAATTAAGAATATTAGAAATTTGAATAAACCTTTTGAAATCACTTAATATTTCACGAAAACTTTAGAAATCGCTTAAGTTCGTTGAAATCTTTAAAAATTCCTCAAAATTTAAAAACATTTAGAATCCCTTAAAATCCCTTAAAATTCTTAAACATCTCTTAAAATTGCATGAATTTCTTTAAAATTTCCCATAATATCCTGAAATCCCTTAAAATTTTACGAAATGTTATTAAATTCCTAAAAAAATCTTTTGAATCTCGTAAAAATCACTTGAAAATTGTCGAAATCTCTTAAAATTCCTAGAAATATTTTTTAAGTCCTAAAAAAAATTGTTGGAATCATAAAAGTCACTTCAAAATCGTAAAATCCTCTTCAAATCTCTTAAAATTGCATGAATATCTTTAAAATTTCCCATAATATCCTTGAAATCCCCTAAAATATTTCAAATTCCTTAAAACCTCATAAAACTCTTACAAAGCTTTTAAAATCCCTTAAAATTGCACGAAATATCCTAAAATCCTATACAATTCCACAAAATCGTTTTAATATCCTAAAAATCTCTTGAATTTCGTAAAAATCACTTAAAAATCGTTAAAAATTTACATAAAAACCTTCAGAATCATTAATCTCTTGAAATCCATGTTAAAATTAGTGAAAATCTCTAAAAATTTCTAGAAACCTTTTGAAATTCCATGAAATCCTTTAAAATTCTCATAAAATCATTTAAATACCGGAAAAATCCCTCGAAATCACTTAAAATTATTACAAATCCGATAAAATTCCTTTATATTTTAGGATAATATTTGAAATTCCTTAAAACCTAATACAACTCTTACAAAGCTTTTAAAATCCCTTAAAATTTCACGAAATATCCTAAAATCCCATACAATTCCACAAAATCGTTTTAATATCCTGAAAATCTCTTGAATTTCGTAAAAATCACTTAAAAATCGTTATAAATTAATTAAGAATATTAGAAATTTGAATAAACCTTTTGAAATCACTTAATATTTCACGAAAACTTTAGAAATCGCTTAAGTTCGTTGAAATCTTTAAAAATTCCTCAAAATTTAAAAACATTTAGAATCCCTTAAAGTCCCTTAAAATTCTTAAACATCTCTTAAAATTGCATGAATTTCTTTAAAATTTCCCATAATATCCTGAAATCCCATTAACTTTTACGAAATCTTTTTAAATTCCTAAAAAATCTTTTGAATCTCGTAAAAATAACTTGAAAATTGTTAAAATTCCTTAAAACCTAATAAAACTCTTACAAAGCTTTTAAAATCCCTTAAAATTTCACGAAATATCCTAAAATCCCATACAATTCCACAAAATCGTTTTAATATCCTGAAAATCTCTTGAATTTCGTAAAAATCACTTAAAATCGTTATAAATTTATTAAGAATATTAGAAATTTGAATAAACCTTTTGAAATCACTTAATATTTCACGAAAACTTTAGAAATCGCTTAAGTTCGTTGAAATCTTTAAAAATTCCTCAAAATTTAAAAACATTTAGAATCCCTTAAAATCCCTTAAAATTCTTAAACATCTCTTAAAATTGCATGAATTTCTTTAAAATTTCCCATAATATCCTGAAATCCCTTAAAATTTTACGAAATGTTATTAAATTCCTAAAAAAATCTTTTGAATCTCGTAAAAATCACTTGAAAATTGTCGAAATCTCTTAAAATTCCTAGAAATATTTTTTAAGTCCTAAAAAAAATTGTTGGAATCATAAAAGTCACTTAAAAATCGTAAAATCCTCTTAAAATTCTTCAAATCTCTTAAAATTGCATGAATATCTTTAAAATTTCCCATAATATCCTAAAATCCTCTAAAATATTTCAAATTCCTTAAAACCTCATAAAACTCTTACAAAGCTTTTAAAATGCCTTAAAATTTCACGAAATATCCTAAAATCCTATACAATTCACAAACTCGTTTTAATATCCTAAGAATCTCTTGAATTTCGTAAAAATCACTTAAAAATCGTTAAAAATTCACATAAAAACCTTCAAAATCATTAATCTCTTGAAATCCATTTTAAAATTAGTGAAAAGTTCTAAAAATTTCTAGCAACCTCTAGAAATTTCTCAACTCTTAAAATCTCTTAAAATCATTAAAGATCTCATCAAATTCCATGAAATCTTTAAAAATATTACAAAATCATTTAAATATCAGAAAAATCTCTCGAAATCACTTAAAATTATTAGAAATCCAATAAAATTCCTTAAAATTTCAGGATAATATTTCAAATGTCTTAAAACGTAATAAAACTCCTATAAAGCTTTTAAAACCCCTTAAAATTTCACGAAATTTTAAGGCCACCTTGTTTTAATAAGTAAACATTGCCCAAAGCTCATATCTCTTTTTTGCCTAAACATTGCCTTTTTTCTGAAGCCTATTTTGAATTTGATAAAATATGTTTTGGATTTATAAAGGTCAGTGTATGCATCACGCACGTTTCTAATAAAAGAGTAAATATCAGCAATTATATTCACATAAATGTCTATCAAAGCTTCACGTAATTTGATTTTAATTAAGGGGTAGTAACATATCAAAATAGGCTAAAATCTGTGGTCTAATTAATTCTTTCCAAAGAAAATGGAGTTCTAACGAACGTATAATTATAATCATGATGGAGCATAACAGAAATTTTCCGCTTATTGGTTGTCAGCGAAACTCAATTTCAATTATTCGCAGGTATTAGGCGTGGTTTCAAATATAAAGTGTGTAATAGTGCAGCTGACAGGTATATTTACCGCAACCGGATATTGATTTACTCAGAAATTGAAATTAATCTCACACGAAGTAATCTTAACTAAACAAAACAATTTTCCTCATTTATGGGTATCGTGTTATTAGCAAATTTGAGGGGCGTTTTCATATGACCGTAATTGGTATCCATGTTCATAGAGTTTGATATACAAAGAACATGCAGGCTTGAATGAGGTCGTTCGCAATTCCTCCTATAAGTAATTAATTAATAATAATCAACATACTTGTATAATCAATAACTTATCTGAATAAACTAACAACTCGCTTGCTTCTAGAAATTCTACAATGTTAGAAATAATAATATAATTATATAATTTGATTGACAGCATCACAAACACCAAAGTGATTGATTGAACTTCACGGTAGACACTCGTTGCTTTGTTGTCACCAAGAAAAGACGTTGAAAAGACCGAGTTTCATTGAATAAATTCTTTGAAGTTGCGAGACTTTTCAGCGTCCTTTATCAAACATTTTGTACGATTCACAAAGACACAATGGATCATAACTAGCTAGCCAATTAAATTCACATTGATGGTCTATATTATTGAAAAAAAGCGTCAACAAAAAATTTTAAAAGGACTAATCAATTTATTAAATGAAATTGTACTCGAAGGGACAATTATTAGAGAAGATGAGAGTTGTATAATCTTCAGTAAATTAATATACCTGCAATCGATTCGCTAAAGCCTTCCAGACAATTCGACTGTGCCATGTATCGTCGTATCATTGCAATTGGATTTACATCGGTTGTTAAAAGCAGCTTACATGCGATAGGCGGTTCATCGATAATAGATCCTTAGTACTTACCCCTTCACTTAATTAGCTGACCTATTCGTGCCTTTTGTTAGATCTTTTTTTATTCCTAGTATCTAGGATCTCACTATACATTCTAATTTTAATTATCATATGGGTAGAATTACAACCACAGTTCATAATTACAATCACAGATCAGAATTACAATCGCAGATTAGAATTACATCTACTTATCACATGAGTAGCATAAAATTATTAATGACAGGCATTTCGAAAGCACGAACAACAGTCGACTTTGATAATTACTAGGTGAAGGGCCTCTCACTTCGTCACCTTTTCCTGGCGGCAAACTTCCTAAAACAGAAGTAATTGGGTTTTGGAAGTAGTTTGCCAAGGACTTTAGCTAGCCTACTTGAGAGCTACTCTAAATCTCTCACCCTCCGACTGACTAGCTGAAATGCTCAACCTCACCCTCTGCATCTTATTCTTGATCTCTCTTAGCTTCTTGAGTTAGTTTGATCTCACATTAATGTATGCCTTACTACTCGCTGGCGATGTAGATCAACCGCAGTATCGACCCGAGAGGTTGAGAGATATGCTGACAAAACAGAAGCCGCGGTCGTTTTGCACTGTTTCGCGTGTCCGATGATGCAGATCCTCTCACTCAAATACATAGAGAAATAGAGCTTTTTGTTGTCCGCACCAAACATTTTTCTCAGTGTACTCGGAACATATCCTTATTTTATGGATCCATTGAAATTCTAGGCCAAAAATCGTCGCGTTTTACATTCTTGATCTTACGAGTTAGGAGAACAATTTCAACTCTTAACGAAACCGGCAACATTTCATCCTTGTCGTTGTCGTATACCTAATTTCTAGAATTTCGTTGTGTGTACTAATTTCACCAAGCCTTACGAAGTTCTTCCAAATTCGGTTACATTTAGACACTTGCTCTTGTAGAGCGTACTTGTCATTCCGAAGGAATCGTCAGTGAAATTAAAGGAGAGAGTATAAAGTAGTTTCACGAATTCAATAAAGCTATGTTGAAAAGCTGAGTAACGAGTAGTCTGCAAACTAACTCTAACGTTTTTGAAATTCAAGTTGCGGAATTTGGTGCGGTGAGAGAATATGCCAGGTTAGTGGAACGATACCTAAATATGATGCAAAACCTGCAAAACCTGATGACTTTGCACTATTGAACCTACTGTTATAGAAATCTATAGAAGTTTAAACGATTTCTGAAAAATGTTAAGGACTCTCTCTAAATCTGAATTAGTGAAAAGTCAGTTATTTTTAACTACTCTCTAAACTTGAATCAGTGAAATTTAACTGATTACCAGTCAAATTTCACTGATTTGCAGTGACTCTTTTCTCACGATTTTAATCAGTGAAAAATCTACTGGAAATCAGTGAAAAGTCACTGAAATTTTTAGTAGTTTAGTGAAGATGACTGAAAATGTCAGTGAATTTTCACTGATTAAAATCGTGAGAAAAGAGTCACTGAAAATCAGTGGAATTTGACTAATTCAGTTTTAGAGAGTAAAACTTTAGTGAAAAGTTGAAAACTACGAATTGAAATAGTGAAATACAACTAATAATTAGTAAAAATTTTGACTAAAGTAAATTAGTGGCTCACTTTTCACTAATTCAGATTTAGAGAGCTTGTTTCTTGAATACATGCTCTCTAAAACTGAATCAGTCAAATTCCACTGATTTCAAGTGACTCTTTTCTCACGATTTTAATCAGTGAAAATTCACTGAGAATCAGTCAAAAGTCACTGAAATTTTCAGTCATCTTCACTAAACTACTAAAAATTCCAGTGACTTTTCACTGATTTCCAGTGGATTTTTCACTGATTGAAATCGTGAGAAAAGAGTCACTGGAAATCAGTGGAATTTGACTGATTCAAGTGTTGAGAGTGGAAAAAAGAAAATAGCTGAATTTACCATTTAAAACAGTCAACGTGTGCTCTGAACGCATTTTCCCTGGAATTTAGTAAGTTTTACTGTTTTAAATTGTAACTCTTACAATGAAAAAGCAGGGTTTGCAATTTTCTTAGCAAAAATTACCATTTGAAATAGTAAAACTTACTAAATTCCAAGAAAAATGCGTTGAGAGCGGAAGTTGACTATTTTAAATGGTAAATTCAGCTATTTTCTTTTTTCCGTGTACGAGCTTTGATCTATTTAAATCTTGTTTTCCTGAAATCTCAAGGTGAGAATCCCATATTCGCGATGATCAGAAAGTTCGTCTATTTCCACTTACAACATCCATGGAAAGACCCTTTTGCTGTTAAATCCGTTCCCGCTGCTTTAGACCTGGAATAGATGGAAAGGGCAAAGCGATCCGAAACCTCGGAATACCGAGCGATCCACAGAATCATCAGAGTGAAATTTTCGGATCACTTCAGCGGAGGCTTACAAATTACGCTCATACCGAAGTGTCCGAGTTTGTTGGGCCTTTAGATAAACTGAAGAGTAACTTCCTATACAGGTACCATCACTTCTGCAACTGCAGGGTAAATCCTTCCAACTTCCGGGACACTTATAATTGGTTTCCCTAAATCGGGAAAGTGAGGTCAGCGGCTCTTCAAGGTTTGTAAATGTCAGTAATGGTGGTCAGCTCGCACAACTTTAGTAGAAATGTTACAACATGTTCTGAAACAGATCCAGATATCGGCAATGTTCGACTGATTTAATATTTGCCTATTGTTTCGAACTTGTAGATCGGAAGTTTCAAGTGATCGTCAATATTACCCAATTGATAACAATATCATTTCTACAAAATGCATATTAAATTATTTCAAACAAATCGGGGTGACCAAGAGCTTAGTTTAATGGCAGAGAGGTTTATCGCCGACAATAACTTCATTGGCAATAAACAGCAATCAATGCGAATTTTGTGATCGGTAAATAACGAAAATTCATGGGAACTCGACTCATCATCGCAGCTGTCATAAACATATGCGATTCGAAATAAATGTATGATCCTAAAAAGCGAAAACTTTGCGACTCTCGTCAGTTCTCCTTCTACTAAATATATCACTATAAATCTGTGCATTGAATGCAAACAGAGAATCGAGGAGAAATATTAAAATTTATGATTATCTCTGATCGAGTGAGTAGCATTCAAGCGGCTGATAGGAAAAAGTGGATAAAAATATATCGCTTGTAAAAGTGGGATAAAAATTCTTCAACGTAAAAATTGAGTAAAATGAATTCTCGGAGTAAGACCGGAACAAGATGAACCAATCAGAGGTTGTACTGGAGTTCCGTTTTTGTTCTGGGAATTCAAAACTGCATTATTTTTATCCACTTTGTACTTTCAGTCGTTCATGTAATATATGAGTAAAAAGGATCAGTTTGTCTGCCTCCAGCCGGATATTACTACTGAAAATAGAACCGAGTCCTAGAAAATAGAATTCCTTTTAATAAAAAAATCGTTTTTAAATAAAAATTACCATAATATTAATTGGACTGAAGTTTTTCTTGAAGATTATTTTCGTTGTATGAAATTTATTGTGATTTTTAGAAATTTTGAGGAATTTTACCATTTACTGTTATTTTATGGAATGAATTGAATCTAAAGAAATTTAATGGGATTTTAAGTAATTTTAAAGGATTTAATGATATTTTGTAGAATTTTATTATAAGTATGTAATGTGATGAACTTTTAAAGGATTTCAAGGGATTTTACGACATTTCATTAGATTTTCAGATATTTTAAGCGATTTAATGAGATTCTTTGGGATGTTGAATAATGTGAAGG
>UCOK01019822.1:16424-27989 GCA_900474325.1 Synergus umbraculus
ATTTTAAAGGATTTAATGATATTTTGTAGAATTTTATTATAAGTATGTAATGTGATGAACTTTTAAAGGATTTCAAGGGATTTTACGACATTTCATTAGATTTTCAGATATTTTAAGCGATTTAATGAGATTCTTTGGGATGTTGAATAATGTGAAGGAATTTTATGGGATTTTCAATAATTTTAAAGGACTTTACGATGTTTTATGGGAATTAAGTAATTTTAAGGACTTTTAATAGATTTAAGAAATTGAACGAAATTTCATTGGATTTTCAGGAATTTAATAAGATTTCATGGGATATTGAGTGATTTTAAAAGATTTTACGAAATTTAAAGGAATTTTATGAATCTTATTGAATTTCCTGAAATTAGACGAGGAATCCCAAGTTCTTATAATTCAAAAATAAAAAATTCTGAATTATTTTGTTTTTTTTTTGTTTTCTCTAAGATGACATCAGTAAATAAAAAAATGGTTTCCGTACCTTTTGGTTTCTATTTTTTGGATATTATAAGCAAGAAAATGGAAACAAAAAAATTCGTCAGAAAAGACGTCTGAAACTTTAGTCCAATATAATATATGATTTTGACTAAACAGACGAAAAAGCACTTCATTAGAAAATTCTGATAAACACAGGATCCGTCTTTCAGAGGAAAGACACGTTTGCAAAGATACCAAACCCTAAGGGAACCATAAATCTCACGACCTTCTGACTTAGAGCCTGCACAGCGATTACCGTTGCGGGATTTGAAAAAAGTTGAGTAAGGTCACTCACTAAATCTTGCAGAACTTGAAACTGTAAAAAAAATATGCATTAAATGTTATATTTATTGGTAACATTTATTGAAATACTTGTAGTTATTTCAAGTTAATGTGTCCAGACAATAGAAATGTATTTCATTGAATATCCGCTCGTTCGGTTTCCGGTGGAGTGTTTCCTTGGGCGTTAATTCGTTTCACTCAGTTTCCTTTGAATTCAGCAACTATAAACCACCGTTACCGCGGACAATTACACTAATGAGGGAATTAGGGACGGTCGCAGTGCCCCTTCCTTCCTTTTGAATCCTTTTCTCTCTCCCGAATTACGGAGTTTTAATGAATTACAAAACAAAGTTGGTGATATTGAAAAGTTGCTCTTGGGCTTTGCTTGTTCCTTCTATCGCGACATTTCACCCTCGTTAGATGTTGGATTCTCTTTTAGGAAATTCAAGTAGAATCAGTCGAGAATCAGAATCAGAATCGATTTATATACAGATTTGAAAGGCAAATTGATAACAGTTATATTTGTATTAGATTTTCTTGCATACTGAAGTACTTTTCTTTTCAGAGATTGGACAAAGGATGAAAAGTTATCTTCCAATTACACGGATGTGAATTTTTGCTTACGACTATTAATGGAGGATATTTAATAATAATTGGTAATTAAGCAGGGACATTTGGCACAAAGTCTCGAAGGACGATGCCACTGTTCACGTTTAATTAAACACAGCTGTTTTGACACCGAAACAGATAGTTCCTGTGGTATCCAATTCGAAGGCAGTTGATTTAACTGAAACATCTGCCGCCTGTGCATAATAAACTGCAGTACGTATATGTCGTCGCTGGTATGTATTCACATTTAATATACATCTAGATTTTTTAATTTTATATGTTTGCGATAAAATGTACTAAATGTTTTTTTACTCATTTTAGCTTTGATTTCATTTCTATTCTTTCATTGCGTTTTTTTAGCAGATCTTCAATAAATTTTCAAGGACTGGGAAATGATATCAAAGTATCACAATTTGTCAGACTGAAGTAGCCTAACTGAAATTGAAAGGAGTGCGCAAAGTACCGAGAAAAAGAGAGCCAGTTCGTTAGAGTGAAGAGTATGTTTTAAATCTTCAAGCAAATTCTCTTAAGTCTGCCTCCCGTTTTAACCCCCGGGAGTCGAGTGCGTCTGAAGCACCGCCTGATTAAAAACCTGGAGCCAAATTAAATACAGAAATTTCAGCTTGAGATATTTGATCAGGAGAAAAGTGGGGAATTAAGATTCTTGGAAGGATTAGCCGCTCGGATCCTGTGAAACCAAAATTTGAAAAAGATTGTTAAATATCCTTTTCAAAATTTATTTCCCTTTCCCCCTTTCCCCCGTTTCTGGCCCTTTTCTATTCTAAAAACTCGAAATACATTGAAAATCCAGGAATTTTAAGGGATTTTTTGGAATTTTTAAAAATTTCATGGGAGATAATGGGGTTTTAAATGTTATATCGTAGAATTTTAAAGAATTTGACAAGTTTCTGGGAATTTTTAGAATTTTTTACGACTTTAATCAGATTTCAATTGTACTTCAAGGTACTTTTATGACTTTTAAAATATGTACTTTGTGGGATTTAAATAAGGATTTACAAATTTTATAGGGAATTTTATTGAGGAATTTCAAAAGCTTTTTATGATTTTTAAAAGATTTTTAGAATTTACAAAGATTACGAAGGTTTTCGTTAAATTTTAAGGGTTTTCAAAAAATATTTCGAATTTATAAAAGATTTTGTAATATGTTTAAGGATTTCATGGAATTTTATGAAATATCTAATGATTTTATAGAGATTTTAAGAGTTGAGAAATTTCCAGAGGTTGCTAGAAATTTTTAGAGATTTTCAATAATTTTAACGTGAATTTCAAGAGATTTTTAGGATAATAAAACGATTTTTTAGAATTGTATGGGATTTTAGGATATTTTGTGAAATTTTAAGGGATTTTAAAAGCTTTGTAAAAGTTTTCTGAGGTTTTAAGCAATTTGCAATATTATCCTGAAATTTTAAGGAATTTTAGGAGATTTCTAATAATTTAAAGTGATTTCGAGAGATTTTACTGATATTTAAATAATTTTGTGAGAATTTTAATGGATTTCATGGAATTTGATGAAATATCTAATGATTTGAAAAGATTTTAAGAGTTGAGAGATTTCCAAAGGTTTTTAGAAATTTTTAGTGATTTTCACTAATTTTAATATGGATTTCAAGAGATTAATGATTTTGAAGGTTTTTATGTGCATTTTAAACGACTTTTAAGTGATTTTTACACAATTCAAGAGATTTTTAGGATAATAAAACGATTTTTTAGAATTGAATCGGATTTTAGGATATTTTGTGAAATTTTAAGGGATTTTAAAAGCTTTGTAAAAGTTTTCTGAGGTTTTAAGGAATTTGCAATATTATCCGGAAATTTTAAGGAATTTTAGGAGATTTCTAATAATTTTAAATGATTTAGAGAGATTTTCCTACTATTTAAATGATTTTGAGAGAAATTTAAAGGATTTCATGGAATTTGAACATAATTCTAATACTTTTAATGGATTTTAAAGGATAATAAAAAGGGATTTGATTAATTGTTATCATTGAATTGACAAGAATCTCAAGAAGTTTCTAAAAATTTCAAGAGATTTTCACGAATTTTAAGCGTTTTCACAGGTTATTTTCAAAGATTTCTCGGAATTTTTAGAGATTTCCACGAAGTTTAACATAGATTTTAAGAGATTAGAGAAATAAAATATAATGAATTATATAATATTGAAAAAGAACGTAAATGGGCGCGCGTTCGTTCTTGTTAAAATAAACAAAGACAAGGTTTCTGTAACTTATCTCTCTAAAACTGATTCAGTCAAATTCCACTGATTTTCAGTATCTTTTCTCACGATTTTAATCAGTGAAATTTCACTGAGAATCAGTCTAAAGTCACTTAAATTTTCAGTCATCTTCACTAAACTACTAAAAATTTCAGTGACTCTTCACTGATTTCCAGTAGATTTTTCACTGATTAAAATCGTGAGAAAAAAGTCACTACAAATCAGTAGAATTTGACTGGTAATCAGTTAAATTTCACTGATTCAAGTTTAGAGAGTAATAATCTACAAATTTTTACTGTATATGGTCATAAAAAAGAAACTATGTGTGCAATGTGCACTGAACTCTGGAAAATTGCTTCATGGTCATTTCGTCGTAGAATTTCCTAATGCAGACCTGAATACGTAATGTCAAGAAATATGTCGTACTTATGCCGTTATTCCTATGACAAAGAACGTCACGTTTTATTCAAATTCGTACAATTTTTGAAGAAACATGTGTTCATTGCATAATAGTGGGTACCTAATTTTAAAAAATAAGGAAAATATATATTTACAAATAAAAGGTAAAATGAATCAACTTTTTGAGACAATTGAAAAATCGAAAGCTTTTCTACATCCTCAAGAAAATATAATTTTTTTTTTCTTATACTTGAACTCCTTCTTACATGGATTCTTTGTCTCTCAGATAATCTTCTAAATAAATAAATAAAATAAAATCGTGAACAAGATGAGAAAGAAAGCGACGTCTTTCTATTGGATCATTGATCCCAGTTCATGTATTGTTGTTGCTAATCGAGTTATGGATGAAAGGTACTGTGCAGGTTTAGCTTCGTCAACGATATTCCACGAATTCGTTATAGATACTGGCGATCGGCCATCGATCGATCGATGGTCTTGATCTTTACGAGGAGCAACTCGGCCGTCCGATTTTATCAACGTTGGCCGTCGAATTTACTACTCGAGCAGATAAACTACCGTGCCTGAGTGGCTTTGGGGGTATTCCAGTTGAGAAGAGGGATGCTGATCACGCAGCTTCCGAAGCAGCCCGGGATGGCCTATAAACGTTGGCCAAGGTTCGTGCTCAAAATTAGGGGAATATTTTATCGTGAGATCTTCTTGCACGACTGGCATCCGGAACAACGTACCATTCGCTCCTCGTCTTGGGCGTTATTTACAGAGAAGAGCACTCCGGTCGATGCGCAAATATCTGCCGCGTAAAAACACCTGTTACTTTGCCTTTTGGCTTTTGCATTGACAGATCATAGGTTTTATAAAGGTATTCTAGAGGAAAAAATAATTTTTGACATTTTTATCAGAGAAGATATTAGATTTGTGTAAAATTTGATCTGGGTGTCGATTTTTAGTCTGTAGCCAAATAACACGAGATATAGAGAAAATGTTGGTAAGAATAATAGAATAATAGAAGAGAATAAAGTTTGTGTTGATTCTTCCTTAAGATGACGAAAATCCTTTAAAATTCTCACAAAATCATTTAAATATTAGAAAAATCCCTCGAAATCACTTAAAGTTATTAGAAATCCGATAAAATTCCTTAAAATTTCAGGGTAATATTTCAAATTCCTTAAAACCTCATAAAACTCTTACAAAGCTTTTAAAATGCCTTAAAATTTCACGAAATATCCTAAAATCCTATACAATTCACAAACTCGTTTTAATATCCTAAGAATCTCTTGAATTTCGTAAAAATCACTTAAAAATCGTTAAAAATTCACATAAAAACCTTCAAAATCATTAATCTCTTGAAATCCAGGTTAAAATTCGAGAAAATCTCTAAAAATTCCTAGAAACCTTTTGAACTTCCATGAAAAATTTTTAAATCTCTTAAAATCCCCAGAAAAATTCTTGAAATTTTGCGGTAACATTTAAAATCTCTTTATATCTTTTATATCCCTTAAAAATATTACATAGAAATCTTATAAAATTCCATGAAATCCTTTAAAATTTCACAAAATCATTTAAATATTAGAAAAATCCCTCGAAATCACTTAAAGTTATTAGAAATCCGATAAAATTCCTTAAAATTTCAGGGTAATATTTCAAATTCCTTAAAACCTCATAAAACTCTTACAAAGCTTTTAAAATGCCTTAAAATTTCACGAAATATCCTAAAATCCTATACAATTCTACAAAATCGTTTTAATATCCTAAAAATCTCTTGAATTTCGTAAAAATCACTTATAAATCGTTAAAAATTAATTTGTAGATTTTTAGTCTGTAGCCAAATAACACGAGATATAGAGAAAATGTTGGTAAGAATAATAGAATAATAGAAGAGAATAAAGTTTGTGTTGATTCTTCCTTAAGATGACGAAAAGTGGAATTAATTCTCATCGTATCATTTTCCGACGGTCTGAACTGTTTCAAGAGCTCATGCAGAGCTAACAGCCGAAGGGATTTTGTCATCCTTTTAAACAATGTATATATTTTCCAAGTATTTCTCTCAACATTTGATACTTAGGTTGAAGTCGTTTTCGAGTTTCCACTTTAGCATTATATGTACAAAAATACATTTTGAAAAAGGAACAGACAAGGTAAAGCATCTATTGAATTCAGCCTAATTATTATTATTGCTATTCTTCTTCTTCTTCTTATAATTATTATTATAATTAACTCTCTTATTAGCTCGATGTAGCAAATCTTCATCGGATTATTCTCAAAGCCTCGGTTAACAAAAATTCCGTTGATATATTGTGCTGACGAGTTGGCTCAATAATTTAGAGGAGAAAAAAGAGGGAATTTGGGCTTCACTGACTTCGTAAGACCCTCCGTTATTTCGGCGTTAATTACACACGATCATTTCCCCTGGAGAAGTAACTTCAAGTCTGTAGGTTCTAGACAGCTCAGCAGTGCTCTTTAGCGCGATTCGAGGCTGATGTAATCCGGATCCGTAAATCGGGATTAAACTTGGCGCCACTTCCGGAACCGGTACACCTTTGGAGGAATGGGGTAGAGTGTAAATGCTTGTGTTGTTCAGCTTCTAGATAGAATGTGTGAGCTTCTAACACCCCATAACTTGTTACAAAAACAAATAACATGGTTACAGTATTTTTCCAAGCGAAGCATTACTTTTACCGAGATGTTTGTACAAGAGTAGAAAGCACGAAGTGGATGTAGGTGCTTTTTATTTTATATGGGCGAGAAAGTCAAAAAATTATTTTACATCAAGTAAAATATCTTAGCGAATTGCTAAACCGGTAGTGAAACTTCGCCAGGCTGCATTTCCTGTAGAATATCTCTGGTTCCATAATTTCATCCTCCAGAGAAGAGTGGAATGAACAAATTCAGTGAATTGTTCGCGTTCCGCTCTTTCGCTTGCATGAATCGGGAATAAATTAAACATAAATTGCACATCAAGTGTCACGTCATTTCTATTACCAAGGTCTTAGAATTTCACTCCTTTTGCTTTTAGTGTATTACAGGTTCTTAGTTATATATACATCATTTAAGATCGTTTGGCATTCTACATTTCTCAGGAAACTAAACGAGGTCGACAATTTGATACCATCAGGAGTTGAGTTCTCTCGACACATCGAAATAATTGCAAGCTTGAGACGTTAATAGTCGATTCCGGTGTACCCATAAAACATGCTTAATGCCAGTTATTTGCGAAACGAAGCACATGCTAACATTGTATCGGATGTGCGTGGATGGAAGATTATTTGTATCACAAATCATGTAATTATTGATTTATCCTCTGCTCACGAACCGAACTTTGGCCTCTTCACTGATTTACAACTTCTCCATTCCCAATCAAATCCAAAAATCCTGGTCCAGTTGTAAAGGCGGATAAAGTTCAAACTGCCTCAATTTGCGATAGTGCGCGATTCCTCGTACAAAAAACTCGTTTGGCAAGTGCAGAAATAGCGAGATGCATTGAAAAACGAGAATCAATCAGATGAAACACTATTCATCCTTCAATAACTTCACAACTCATCTCGCGCCTGACTTTTTGTTCGAAAACAAACATACTACACATTTGCTTGTCTGAAATTGAAATTGTGACTGTCTGAGTTGAAATTATTACATTTTTAAGCGTTTTATTCCTAAGCCATGAACAAATTCAGCGTATGGTTAAAACCACAAGGTCTATAAAAAGTTTCTACGCGTAGATTTTAAAGTAGCTAATTATTTTTCATAGCACAGCGCGTTCAAAAGTTAGATTCGGGAAATATTGTGCTGGAAAAAATTTATACGCTTTTCAATATTCATAGCGTAGAAGTTAGAAGTTAAGAAAAGAGAAATAAGACACGTGTCCATTAGCATCGAGTAATTAATCCCTAGAAAGTAATTAAAGTTTTCTCTAGCAAATTTTCCGTCCTAGTTTCGTTTCAGCCTTGAGGTGCAACGCGTTTTTCATCGCGTCAACCCACTCATCATCCCCACCTTGTCTGAAAACTTACGGTTTAGTCGATCCAGCGATGGTTCATTTGAAGCGTGGATTTTTTTAAACCAAAAGCATTAATATTCTTTATGTCTGACTCAAATCACTTGTACTACTTGAGATTCATTGTCTGACATTTATTTATACAAGAACGAACGCGCGCCCGGCGCGCGCATTTACATTCTTTTTCAAATTTATATAATTTATTATATTTTATTTCACTAATCTCTTAAAATCTATGCTAAACTTCGTGAAAATCTCTAAAAATTCCAAAAAGTCTGAAATCCTGTGAAATCGCTTCAAATTCGTGAACATCTCTTAAAATTTTCAGAAACTTCTTGATATTCTTTTACATTCAATAATAACAATTCAAATCCCTTTTATATCCTTTAAAATCTATATTAAAATTATTAGAACTATCTTCAAATTCCATGAAATGCTTAAAAATTTCATAAAAATTTTCAAACTCATAAATCTTTTGAAATCCAGGTTAAAATTCGAGAAAATCTCTTAAAATTCCCAGAAAAATTCTTGAAATTTTACGGTAACATTTAAAATCTCTTTATATCTTTTATATCCCTTAAAAATATTACATAGAAATCTTATCAAATTCCATGAAATCCCTTAAAATTTCACAAAATCTTTTAAAAATCAGAAAAATCTCTTGAAATACTTTTATGTAAATTATTAGAAGTCTCATAAAACTCCATCAAATCCATAAGAGAACCCTTAAAATTTGACGAAAACCTTCGAATTCTTTGTAAATTCTACAAAATCTTTTAAAAATCATAAAAAGCTTTTGAAATCCCTCAATAAAATTCTCTTGAAAACTTTTAATTTCTTATTTAAATCCCACAAAATATATATTTTAAAAGTCATAAAAGTACCTTGAAGTACGATTGAAATCTGATCAAAGTCGTGAAAAATTTTAAAAATTCCCAGAAACTTCTTGAAATTCTATGACAATTTTATATCCCTTAAAAATATTACATAGAAATCTTATCAAATTCCATGAAATCTCATAAAATCCCGTAAAATTTCACGAAATATCCTAAAATCCCATACAATTTTATAAAATCGTTTTAATATCCTAAAAATCTCTTAAATTTCGTACAAATTACTTAAAAATCGTTAAAAATGCACATAAAAACGTTCAAAATCATTAATCTCTTGAAACTCATGTTAAAATTAGTGAAAATCTCTAAAAATGCCTAGAAACCTCTTGAAATTCCTTCACATTTAGAATCCCTTAAAATCATTAGAAATTTTATCAAATTCCATGAAATCCCTTAAAATTTCACAAAATGTTTTAAAAATCAGAAAAATCTCTTGAAATACTTTTATGTAAATTATTAGAAATCTCATAAAACTCCATCAAACGAATAAACATTCCACAACATATTTTAAAAATCGATAAATTTCTTGAAAACCCTTAAAATTTGACGAAAACCTTCGAAATCTTTGTAAATTCTAAAAAATCTTTTAAAAATCATAGAAAGCTATTGAAATTCCTCAATAAAACTCCCCATAAAGTTTTAAATTCCTTATTTAAATCCCAGATACATATTTTAAAAGACATAAAAGTTACCTTAAAGTCCGATTAAAATCTGATGAAAGTCGTGAAAAATTCTAAAAATTCCCAGGAACTTCTTGAAATTCTTTAAAATTCCATGATAACATTTAAAATCCCATTATCTCCCATAAAATCTTTAAGAATTCCATAAACTTTCCTTAAAATTCCAGAATTTTCAATGTATTTCAAGTTTATTCACGTGTCTAATTTACGATTCATCCTTTCAGAATAGAGACTACTCGAAGAATTCCATGACTGACCTAACGTGATTTGTACTACTTGAAATTCTATCATTTTCTTAATTGTCTTAGATTCCTTTTCTTCTGTCAGGATTTGACATGATAACCCCGATTGCAAGTACCTGACAAGTTTCGGAAAAGTCGACGGATAGAAAAGCGAGGTGCATTGGTTTTACCAGATACTCGTGACTTTTTTTTGCTCTTTTCTTTATTTCCTGTTTTCTCGTCTGTCCAAAAAGTGCACTCAGGCGGAAGGCGGCGCGTGATATCGAATGCCGGTAGATCAAAGCCCGCATCCGCCAGTATCCCCTGCAGAAAGACACGAAGGAAGAAAATGTGAGAAGGGCCTTAACTTCTAGCGGAAAGACGAGGTGGGAAGTGGAAAACTCCAACGGTCAGGAATGTGCTTTGCTGCCATATACACGGGAGACAGGAAACTTGCGGTTCTGGTGTCTCTAAAGCAGCCAAGTAGTTTCTAGCTCCATGCTTCGGTTTAATTTACGTGTCTGAAAAGGTGGAAATAACTACGATCTTATAGAACACATTTTCACATGTGTTACTTTCCCAAATCCCAAAGTAACGTTAATTAAAGCTTTTAGATAGATATATTTAAACCATTAAAAGGGAAAATCTGCAAAAAATATGCTTAAAGTAAGAAGGGAGGTTTTGCATTTCCTGTGAAATTTACTTACGTTATTTTTCTAGGGACAATTAAATTTCGGGTAAATTCGCAATGGGATCGAAAGTTTCTTATTTGGCCAATCAGAAATAGGTCCTGGGTAGAATTTGAAGTTAGAGTAAGCGAACAAAGTTGAAATAGACGGGTAGTTATTCCTAGTTTGAAGTGGTAGAAGCAACGATGTGATGTGCCAACTGTAATTCGGATAATGGCAGTCCATGTTCATTAGCATGAACTGGACTTCTCGGCAGGTAGAAACCAGCGAGCTTTTGACTATATATTGTTTCCAAAGGCTTTACCTTGAATGCTGTAATGAAGGAAGGTTTCTAATCTTTTAGTTCACAAATTGCGTCCAAAATGATATTAAACTTTTATGTCTTATGGCATTAATAATCCATTTATTTGTCGTACGAGCTTCGTATTAAATTCCCGGCTTACTGGCACCAATCCCTTGGTAATCTTGGTAGCAACCTGAATACGTAATATTCGTTTACTGTCATATGAAAGATTTCTGAGCTCGAACAATGCTTTACATTTCTCTTCTGTTTAATGAGTAAGAAGATCACTTAAATATTTTATTCTATTCTAAAAAGATGATTGAGTCGAAGTCGAAATATCGTAACGCCTGTTCCGCACTTCTGATTCGTCGTGTAAGTATCGATAGTGATTTTCGACAATCGATACTTGCCGAATCGTAACTTCTGCGTAAATTAAATTTGAAAGTTTGAATTTGAAATTTTGAATTTGGTTTCGTTAATAATCATTTTGTCACGAGTCTAAACTCGAACTACATTGAAAATCTAGGAATTTTAAGGGAATTTTTAAAGATTTCATGAAAGATAATGGGATTCTAAATGCTATCGTAGAATTTTAAAGAATTTCAAGAAGTTTCTGGGAAGTTTTAGAATTTTTCATGACTCTGATTAGATTTCAATTGTACTTTAAGGTACTTTTATAATTTTTAAATATGTATGTTGTGGGATTTAAATAAGGAATTTTAAACTTTATAGGGTATTTTATTGAGAAATTTCAAAAGATTTTTATGATTTTTAAAAGATTATGTAGAATTTA